>JAJTUO010000180.1:0-47211 GCA_021399455.1 Flagelloscypha sp. PMI_526
CTCTGGTTCGGACATTAATGAGTTGGTTATCACATTAAGAATCCAATATATTGCTTACAACGAAGCTGTAGAGCCGTGTAAACCCGTTGCGCGAAGCTGGGTGTTCGGGCCCTGAGAGCCCGGACACCTCTCCCCCGCCGTGATGCACCCACAAAAACCCGAGGTCCTCGCCCAAGTCCTTCGGTAGCAAATATTACGCCACATTTGATAGCCAAACACAACTTTTTCTCTCAACCACCACCACTGTTATGCACTTGCCACAGGTTCTTCGTCGCTACGCCTCTGGTGACCTCTCCTCGTCGTCACTCCGTCTTATGAGCACATATTATCATGCACGCACTCACACATATCCCCGACTTCTCCAAACCTTTCACGCACCGCTGTAGACTCGTGTTACCCACTGGTGTGTTCGCCATCTTTTTTTTTCTGGCCTGAATTCATCCATGTTTCATAGGTGGTACCACTGACATTACTTCATCTACCCTACCGCCAGTGTTGCCGCCGTTGCCCCGCGCTGTTCACTCCAAGTTCAGGGTTCACCCAACGACCTATTCCCTCCTCCCTATGGGCGTCGTATCCCATATTTTATATCAATAATAATGCATTATCTAACCCCCCCAGGAATCCCTGTACATAAAGTGTACCTTAACCCACCCAATAAACTACCAAATGAAGTGATTTTTTTTCCCCAACGCCCGCCTGAATCCTTCCAGATGTCAAATAAAGTCTCCTTTCATCACATTGCCCTCGCAGCATGGCACGGGATGAAAATTTTGCCCGCAAAGCACGTCGGCAGGCCAAGTCTTGTGTCCCCAGCACCCATACCCCGCTCGGTGGAGTGGAAATATCGGAAGGAGTCCAAGTAGATACATTTTTCGAAATATAATACATTCTACAGGTAAAAATAAAGGCGTCCACTTGTAAAACGCGTAAACTTTGCCGTTAAACGACTTGTATAAACATTTGGGGGCTTCGGGTTTTTGTGGGGCACGTCACGGCGGGGGAGAGGAGGGAGAGCTGGGCCTGAGTGACCATGAAGGTTTGGGACAAGCACTGCTCCTTCCCTCTTCGACTCCAAGTTCGTCGTTAGGAGCTATTCGAGCATGAATTTATCGGATAAAGTTTCTCATGTTGAATTCAGTGCTATTGATTCAGTTGACTCTACTCTAACCTGAACTTCCAACCTCAACTACCAAGGCCATTCACACAGCAAGCATCCTTTGAAATGCGGCACAAAACCATTGTTTTTACAGGAGATACAAAATCTAAGCTCAACCAAACAGAGGAAGTTGGAAACGCGTCAGAACCAACAGTAGAATTCATATCTCTGTCTTCTCCAACACTTGAAGATTTCCAACCAAATCTTTCACATAGTCGTAGTCCGCCGCTGTCAACCCTCTACATTTCTCCAATACAAGTTCATTTACCTTCGTTCCGAGCTCCTTACGACGTGTCAACATTCCTATAAGCTGCTTCACACCGGGGTCCGTTTTCGTAGAGCGCACACCATCAAACTCAAAACGCTTGAGGACGAGATGTTTGAGGGCTGGGAATGGAATCTGCCCTGCAACCAAATCTTCATCATTCTCATCAATGGACTGCAAAGCGGTCATGAGAGGCAATGTCCATGACACGTTCTCCACTACAAGGACCTCCAAGTTTGGGACTGACGCAGGAGAGGCAAAGGTATCTCTCCAATCCCAAAGCATCATACTCCCAGCTCCAGCGAATTTGACTTCCACTCGACGAAGACTCTCAGATCTGAATGCTTGACAGATGCGCACGAGCACTGATCTGCTTATAGCATCGTTGTCTTCGTTGTAACGCCTCCCTACCATGAAACAGGCGAACTGTATCACAGATGGTTCGCTTTCATCTGACCAAGTGCGTTTCCAGTCGAGATTGAGAGTGGTCCCCGCAAAGGATAGGACGAGAGCATCGGTTGCACCATCGATCATTTGAGACATCCATGAGAATGTCTCGCAAATCTCGTCGAGCTCATCTGCAGCATACTTATCACGGTACGATAGCCGGCCATTGACGATACTGAGATTCAGTAGTGGTGGTATCTCGAGCCTCGCTAATGTACGGCCAATGGTGAAGAAAGAAGAATCCCCCATCCTCAGGGTTTTGAGGGAGGGTAGGTCAACAAAAGCGTCAGCCTCCTCTGGCTCTCCAGGTTCGTTGAGGCGAGCGTACGGAACGTACGTGCCTTTGAGTGTGAGGTGGGTAAGGTTGCGCAACGGTGCTAAGCGCTCGATAGGAAATTCTCCGCTCCCGGTTGCTCTAAGGTCAAGAGTTCGCAATCCTACGGGAAACTCAATTTCGGGAAATGGTGTGGACCAGCAAATGTGGAGACGGGTGAGATTCGGACAACACGATGAAACGAAGGAAATAGCTTGTGAATCGATGGTCGTAGAAGGTAGAGTATCGGTACCTGTGTCGAGGACGAGGGATTTGAGCAGTGGCGCAACAGATTGTCGCTCTAATAACAAGCGAAGATTATTCATTCCTGTCCTTACACTCAGTGCTTCCAGACGATCCATGCACTTTGCCAACAAATCAACCGTAGCTGGAGAGAAAACCTCCATGTATCCATAGCGACTCGCTGCTGGCGTGAAAACTGTGAGTGGATGGTCGGCAGAGCGTTCAAGATGAGTGCTCATCCGAGCTGGTGGAAATGGAAGTGGAATGTAAGCCCACAAGGCGGGATGACTAAGGACCAACTTTTTCCACAATTGGCAAACACTCATGAGAGTCGTGTCCCATTCAGCCGCTTCCTCGGACGTCAGAATGTTGCGGTGCCACCTTTCCACGTAGAAAGAGAAGATGTGTTGAAGGAGTTCCGGGGGAAGATCAGCAATAAAAGTAGGCATTTCTCTGTGAAATAATGTAGCTGATTTAGTCACAGAAACATAAAACGTGGAATATGTTTGCTTACAGTTTTGGCAGACACGAGAGACAACGTGACTATAGCCTAGAGGCTTTGATGGTTGCGCGTGTCAACCACGAAAGAGAATAAAAACTAAATATGCAGTAAGTGTATAAGCAGAAAAGGCTTCAGATGGTTTTGAAAGAAATGAAAGCGAGACTAGGATGGAGGGGGGAATCAAGTCTGAGCCTGATCAATAACACAATGCACCTGAGTCACTGCAAGCCAGAAAAGTCAAGAAATTACTCGACCAAGAAAAATGCAAACTCGATTCAAACAAAGTGATAGCGACGATAAGTATGCTGGAGGTTCGTGTATGAAGAAAGAAAAAGGTGTCTGCAGATGCAAGTCGTAGATGTTCTTCAAAATAAACCGAAAAAAAAGTGTCTCAAAAACAAAGAAAACAAATGGGGTAAAGTGGAGAATTGTCCAAATTTTATTACTACCACCTTATATATTCTGAGGTGTTTCTATTTCCTTTCTGAATCGTAAAATTTTACCTACTGGTCACAGGATATGCCAAAAAAATGCCAAAAGAAAAATGTTGTCTATGAGAAGATGAAGGCCAGAAATTTGATGAAAAAGCTTCTTGTGTCAAAGGTCTAAGCACTCGTGGGAACAGCGACAGCGATTGGAGCCTCGAAAGGTCCGGCACATCGCTTGAGGTCGAACGTATCACGTTTAGCACGTGCAAGAACGATTGGAGTGTAGAAGGACAAGGTCGTCCAAAGGAAGGCACGGCTGTACTTGGATGCCAGTGCAGCATTAGCTTCAAGTTCTTGTTAGGATACAAGGTATGAAGAAGATGAGGTCCATAGCTCACCTTGAAGCTCTTTGCGCATCTCAAGCCATCGTTGAGTATGGTCGGTGATAATCACATCAACTCCCCAGCGCGCGCACTGAGAAAAAGGGTCAGGCAGGGGCGGGAGTTCAGTTGAAAATATATTCACCTCCATAAGGTGCTTTGGCTCGTTGACCGTCCACACCATAAGCTTCTTCCCTGCATCCTTGATTTCCCGTCGGAACCTGAAAGTGATAAGCGAGCGGCCCAAAGCATAGGAGAGGAGTAATTACTTCTCACCGTCTGCTGTAGTCAACGCGCCAAATTCCACGGAGAAGGTATCGCATTCCTTGAAGAAGAATTTACGGGCAACGGCGAGGTCGTTACCCAAAAAGCTTCGGCGACAATACCCGAGCTGCTCCTTAGCCAGGGGCACGAATTTGGGGTGCCAGAGACCAAGAACGAGTCGGGGAGCGAGGTGAGTCTCCCAACCGTCATATGATGAGATGATGTTGTGCATCAGCCTGAAAAGGCGGGCTGGGTCGTTCTGAGGCTTGACGTCGACATTGAACTGTGCGTGCAAGTTCTCGGGCTATCATAAACAAATAAGGAAATCTCAAAATGGGGGAGTACACAGAAGGAAGCCTACCTTCATGAGGAGGTCCAGCGTTTGCGCAAAGGTAGGAATACCTTGTCTAGGCAACTTGATGGTCTTCGCCCTCTCCATGCCATTCTCGCCATGCCATGATCGCTCACGAATGAGACCTGAGAATAAGGTTGAGTACAGAGTGGTTAAGAACAATACAGACGTGAATGGCGAACCTGTAGTATCGGTCGTCCTGTCGAGAGCTGAAACAGGTGAAATCAATACGGGACGGAGCTTGGAATTGCAGTAGGAGGTCGTCTTCACGCACCAGGGTCATGGAACTAGACGGCCTTCAGAAACACAGATAATACATTAAAAAAATAGGCTCACCATGATTACAACATTGTCGGCGGAAACATGGACGTCTGGATACCTAGTTACGGATACGAAAGGAGGATTCGATTGGGATTACCGCTCTCAATGCCCTCGGCGCCATCTCGAATGGCTGCTTCGAAGCTAGCGAGCGTGTTCTCAGGGTATCTGGCGGACGCTCCACGGTGCCCGAAGCAAGCTTAGAAACGAACCACGCGTAAGCGACCTGAGAAAACAAACGGTTTAGACGCGACATACCGGGAAGATTCAAAGGATTAGCCATTGGAATAAGAGAAGTAACCAACTGCCTATACAGAGAGAAAAGAGGGCCTCTCATGCGTTCATGAGCACCCCAAGATTATATGTGACACGGAGGCTCAAAGCAAACCTCTCTCCGCGCCTAACTTTGGAGCGCCTCACTTTGATCACATATTTAGGTTCACAGGGAACGTGCCTCATGCCTGTGAACGTGGAGACAAAGAGCTTCAGGCTATTCGTCTGTATTCTCGCTCGTCTCGAGAACGTGGGTGTCTCAAAGCACGTTCAAATCCAAATGAGTTCCTCGGGCAGCCTAAAGGGGCTATAACCTCGGTTTTTTCCTGACGGAGCGCAAAGTGAATACCGCTTTAAGCAATGGTTTTAAAAAGAGAAACTGACACCCGGAATCTCCCGTGTGGTTTACGGAGATTGCGAGCCTCATCTGAATGGGGTTTGGGTGGCCAAAAGCTTCAGGGTTTTTACTTCAATTCCAAAGCTTGAGAATTCTGGCGAGATATAGCATTGAATTGTATACAGACGAATTCTGAGTAATAAAAGAAGTACAGAAAAGATACGAGGCTGCGACAAACGCGGAATGGTAATACCAGCACTTGAAATGGGGGAATTGATAGGTTTAGTACCCAAGTATGGACGAATCCAGGCGAGTAACTGCGGCATTCAAATGAGGTGTGAAGTCGAAAAGTCGAAAAAGTGACTTTTGGGCCAGATAAATTGGTCGAGGCCTCCACCGTTTCTCAGCTACACCTACTACGCCATACATTCGTTATTCGTGATGCGTTGGGTGTATTAGAGCAGCCCCGAAGGGCAAAGGCCAAACGCAGGTGCTAAGGTCGCCACCTACATGATGATTCGCCTCGAAAGAGGGAACAGAATGTGAATTTTGGACCTCGAAAGACGCGCGCTGAAGCCGGTCAGCAAAGGACTTCAGCTTTGTAGTCCAATTTGTGCAGGATTCCGGAGCCGGAAGCATAGGTCGCAAGGCTGGCACTGGAACAAAGTTGGAAAAGTAGGAGTGCGGATTAGACCTTGAATCTTCCCCCATCTCTGCCGTCGATTTTAGCAGAGGAGGTTGAACGAACGAACTTGATTTCATGACGGTTGTGGGTGGAGGCATCTTAGAGGCATTCCGTCTTGGATAAAGAATGCGTACTGGAGGTACGTGGGCACAAGCGGAACCTGTGTAATAGGTTCTCGAGGCGGGTAGTAAAGAATCAATTGGTTTGGCCTGAAGATTCTGTTCGTCATTCGTCAACGATGGGGTGGATTCAAATAAAATGGCCGGTTCAAAGGAGATAGTGGGAGACTATGAAAGGAGTGAGCGGGATAGGCGTATATGTACTCTGATAAAACACCTGCCTGAATCTGTAAAATCTGCTCACGAATTTCATGGACCTCTGAAGATATTTGCACGGTGATCTGTTCAGTCCTAATTGTCGTTTGCTGCAATTGAACGCACTAAAATGAGAGGAAAGTGAGAATTTTTGAAGACTGAGGATCAAAATTGACGTGCCTGCTCCTGAACTTGAAGCACATTCTCGTGCACGGCAACAATCTTTACGGCTGAGATAACGCCAAGATCACGCTGCCGCTGTGGTTAGCAAGGAGCCCAAAGATTTTGATGCTGGAATAGCTACCTGAAGTTGGTCATTAGCAGCTTGAAACTCTTGTACAAGCATTTCCAAGGTCGCCTCGCGTTGTCTTAGATGCAGGGTACGCTCTCGCCGGGAGGCTTTTGCGAGTGGCAAAATCTTGGTGTTCACATGCTCCAAAGACCTGTATTGAGAAAAATAAGAGAAATAACTTCAGTCTGAGAATATGAAACCCCCACCTTGAATATCGATTGGCTATGGGAATAATATCAGGAGACTGGGCTTTGGGTAACGCCTGGCCTTGTAAAATATTAGATGCAGTCTCGACGTGTCGGCGGAGTTCTTCGGCGCCTTCATGCAGTCCCTTGATGCGCTACAAAAGGTGTTAGGAGGGTTACAAGGGAGAAATGCTACAGTAAACATACATCGACAGTCTCGACGACTTTCAAAAGACCTCCTGTAACAGAGAGGAGAGGTGGGAAAGCATGGGAGCTTTCTTTGAGAATCCCCAAGGGTGTGCGGAGGTCCCATAACTTTCGGCGTTTCTTTTTCACGTTCATGGTAGCTAGAAGTGCCCAAAACTTTCGGCGTTTCTTCTTCAGGTTCATGGTAGGTTGAGGTGCCCACCAAGCTGGCGATCTTCAAGACCGTGAAGAGGTTTATAAATCATTGGGATGCTGTGGAGAATAGAAGGAAAGTTTAGCCGTTTTGAGTGACGCGGAGTTAGAGGGAAAACGAGACTTGAGATTATGCTAAGTTAGCTGCTGACGGCCAGTTGGTGGGTTGTTAATGGTTCTGATGAGATAAATACACTTGAGGTTTCTAGACCGTATCTGCTTGAAAATTTGTCGCTCAAGCAAGGAGGGACTGATTATTCGTCGTCTTGTGAAACAAAGAGTAGATCGATCACAAACTTGACCAAAGGAACTGAGATCAAAGCTGTAGAAATCCAGATAGTCGCCATACACCAGCTGTAGAAGGCGATACACATAACTTATGTCCTTAAGGGAAGGCGAATGGGTTCATCCCTAAGGTGAACCAGGAAAACACCGAACGACCAAGGATGCACAATGTTTATGTCTGACCCCACAGCATACTGCACAATGGCATAAGAAAGGAGTGAAGTGTAACTCGTTTGGTTGCTAGTGATTACAGGAAGATGAAATATGCTAAGATAGACGTACTTGCGCGCTGTGAGTAGCGCAGAGCATCGAAGAGCCACAGCGGCTTTGTACTTGCGGCGGAAAAAATGTAATACTGTTTCAAGCAAGGGACTGAGAAGGTTAATTGACATTCGAAATGCCCCGTATCGGTTACGGGGATTGCGAGCCTCATCTGACTGGAGGTTGAGAGGCATGTATTTTTACTTCAATGTCAAGGGTTGTGAATAAAAACGAAAAATTGGTATATTTAGTACCTAAGGACTGACGAATTC
Source organism: Flagelloscypha sp. PMI_526 (assembly GCA_021399455.1). Taxonomy (NCBI): domain Eukaryota; kingdom Fungi; phylum Basidiomycota; class Agaricomycetes; order Agaricales; family Niaceae; genus Flagelloscypha; species Flagelloscypha sp. PMI_526. The sequence continues at coordinate 7,975 of JAJTUO010000180.1, forward strand.
CAAGTAATAATGGTAACACGGACAAAGAAATGAGTCTATGGCCGACAGGCGGAACTTGAAATGCCGAGGAAAAGCTGATATGGTTTGTACCTAAGTATGAGAGAATCCAGACAATTAACTGTAGTCCTCAAATGACGTGTGAGCGGAACAGTCAAAAAAGAGACGGTTTTTGGGCCAAATAATCGGTCTTCGCCTCCACCGCTTCTCAGCCACACTTACAGCTGTTTGCATAAAGGTTGGCACTCCGCCGAAACCTCAAAACCTCGAAACCCTAGCATGAATTCTTGACGAAGGGGAGGATTTTTTTTGAGGTTTCAAGGTTTCGAGGTTCTCGCAGGGTGCCAACCTTTATGCAAACAGCTGTAAACTGAGCTTCAAATGCACCAGGGCATTCTCAGAATGTTTCCCTGCACAATATACAGTTCCAGCTTGGCATTTAATGGAGCTCTCTTTTTTCTGACTTGGAAATACTCGGGACCTAATTAGCTCTGCACACCTTGCGGAATAGGAAGCAACGCTCTCAAACAAGATTGCCCTCGAATAACCCTGGGCAACGAAGAGGCCATCAGGCCAGGTGCGAGGGCAAAGGTCGCCACTCATATGCTTATTCGCTACCATAGTGCGAATTGAATGTGGTCTTCCCATACATTCGTGATTACTTGAGTTGGCCCGTTGGTCCCCGAGGGGACCCTCCGGCCAAACGCAGGGGCTAAGGTCGCCACCTGAATGATTATTCGCCTTGACTGAGCGAACAGAATATGAAGTTGCCCCCATCTATCACCAGAGTCGAACTGATTATCTGGGTTAGGGTCGTCTGGGCCTGGCCTATAACAAAAGTCCAGGCTAAGTTGAACAGGATAGTGAGGGAGGGCCAGCGGCACAAGGCGTCTGTGCTTGCGATAGGTTGCTGGAACTGGAGGAGGCAGCCTCGGTAGAGGAGACCTAAGCAGCAGTGGGGATTGAGAAGTTGTTGGATAGGGTAGGATGGTAGACTTTGAATCTTCCCCCACCTCCGTCGTCGATTTTAGCAGAGGGGTTGAACGAACGAACTTGTTTTCATGACGGTTGTGTAGGGACTTCTAGGGTACAGAGGAAAAGAATCCAAGCCTGGAGTAAGGACCTCATCAAAGTCTGGAAGCGGCAAAGGTCCCCGGCGTGAGAGAATTCTTTCGCTATATCCAAGAACGGGCGTAGGTCTATGAAGGGTTTCCCCTCTGACTTTCGACGCTTCTTCTTCATGGCGGGTTCAGGTGCCCACCAAGCTGAGGAAACCTATACTTTGTAGCCAGTTACCGAAATTCCTGACGCTCCTGGTTACTTTGTCAGTGAAAAAATTTGATCAACCCAAAGACATCGAAGATCCGAGTGCTCGATGTTTCAAACTTAGACTAAGTTAGCTTGCCTATTCGCTTTCGCATAAACCAACAGCAGCGAAGCCACGAACGTAGCCAAGAGAATTCACGGAAAGGCTGTTCGACGTCAGGTTGTAGCTGTGGACGGTAGTTTCCGTGGCAGCGATGTACTTCAATACGAACCAGGGCGAGGGGAAATGCCGTAGCAAGATGCTTATGCTTATTTAATGCAACAGTATACTGCACAACTTAATAAAGGAGTGGCACTTTCGTTGGCTGCGCGACACAGCATGAAGATGAGAAAATATCAAGTTCTGACGAGATATAGCATTGAATTACAGACGAATTCTGAGCAATAAAAAAAGTACAGAAAAGATACAAGCTGCGACAAATGCACGGCAGTAATACCAACACTTGAAATAGGGAATCGATACTAGTAGGTTTAGTACTCAAGCATCGACGAATCCAGGGGAATAACTGCTGTACTCAAATGAGGTGTGAAGTAGAACAACCAAAAAAGCCACTTCTTGGGCCAGATAATTGGTCGAGGCCGCCACCGCGTCTCGGCCACACTTAAACTGAGCTTCGAAAACAATACAGCATTCTCGGAATCTTGCTCGAGACAAGCGACAAAGCCCTCTTTTCTCCGACTCGAAAATAGTCTCGAGAAGGCCTCTCCAATACTGCTCACTAGGGAGGAATAGAAAGAGAAAGGATACTCATCGAACACTCGATAATGTTGGTCTGCTTGAGCCCCCAAGGGTCCTTCAGGCCAGATGCAAGGGATACGGTCGCCACCTGCATGTTGATTCGCCTCAATAGTGCGAATAGGATGTGATCTCCACGATTCATCATTACTTGGGTTAGCCTCTATACCCCCTAAGGGGCCTTCAGGCCAGATACAAGGGCGACGGTCGCCTCCCGTATGTTGATTCGCCTTGACTGAGCGAACAGAATGTGAACTTGCCCCCCGTCTATCACCCGAGTCGAAATGATTATCTGGCTCAAGGTCATATGAGCCAAAGTCATAAGAAAAGTCCGGGATATAATGAACAGGATATTGTTGAGGTGTGATCAGCGCAGGGTGTGTGTAGTCCCAGTAGGTTGCTGGAGCTGGAGGAGACAGTGTCCGTGGTCGAGACCTCGATGGCGGTGGGTAAGAACTTGTTGAACAAGACAGAAAAGTAGACCTTGAATCTTCCCCCATCTCCGCCGTCGATTTTAGCAGAGGAAGTTGAACGAACGGACTTGTTTCCATGACGGTTGTGCTTGACATTATCGGGGACAGAGGGAAACAATACCCCTCTGTTGTCCAGCAATCACTGGAATAACCCAATTCTGGAGTTGGGAAATCATCCAAGGCTGGAAGCCCCGGAGGAAAGTCGGCACAAGCGCGACCTGCATCGCAGGTTCTCGAGGCGCGTGGTAAAGAATCAATTGGTTTGGCCCGAAGATTCTGTTCGTCATTCGTCAACGATGGGGTGGATTCAAATAAAATAGCCGGTTCAAGGGAAATAGTGGGTGACTATAAAAGAAGCGAAAAGCTGGGTAATTGATGGAGAAATATCTTGAAACAATACCGACCTGGTTCTGGAGAATCGCCTCACGAATTTCATGTATCTCTGAAGAAATTTGCGTGGTGATCTGCTGAGTTTCGCTGGTCGTTTGCTGTAGCTCTACATACTGAAATATGGAGGTGAGGAATCACGACAATCGAAACATGACATTGGAATACCTGCTGTTGAACCTGAACTACGTGCTCACGAACTTCGTGAACTTCTGAAGAAAATTGTACGGTGATCTGTTGAGTGTTACTGGTTGTTTGCTGTATTTCAGCACACTAAAACGAGAAGGTAAAAAGGCACGAAAGCCAAAAAAAAACGAATTGGATACTTGTTGCTGAACTTGAACTACATTCTCCTGCACAGTAACTATCTTGACAACTGAGATAACAAGAAGTTCACGCTGGAGAAGTGTTTAGCCATACATTTAGAGAGATGACTGCTAGAAAATCTACCTGAAATTGATCATTTGCAGCTTGAAACTCTTGTAGCAGAGATTTCAGTGTTTGTTCACGTTTTCGTAGGTGTAGAGCGCGTTCAATGAAAGAAGCTGCGGCCACTTGCGAAAGCTCAGCGATAACTTGCTTCAAAGAGCTGCATCGGAAAAGATGAGCTAGATAGCCTGATTCTCACGGGATGAAATACCGACGTAGAATATCGATCGGTTATGGGTATAATCTCTGGAGACTGGGCTTTGGACAAAGCTTGATCCTTTAGAATACTATACGCGGCCTCAACGAGTCGGCGGAGTTCCTTGACGTCTTGCTTGAGTCCCTTGATACGCTGTAACGGTGGTTAGAAATTTCATAAGAATCGAATAACAATATAAAAATACGTCGATAGTCTTGATAATTTCCGCTAGACCAGATGTGGCAGAAAGAAGAGGTGGGCAAACATGAGAGAATTGTTTCACTATGTCCAAAAACGGGCGTAGGTCTATGAAGGGTTGCCCCTCTGACTTTCGACGTTTCTTCTTCATGGTGGGTTGAGGTGCCCACCAAGCTGGGGAACCTGAAGATCGGCATAGGTTTTATATGCTACGGAGGCTAGGGCGCAGATTTTGTTCGATAGATATCACGGACTGAGCCCGGAAACCTAAACTTTGTAGTTATCGAGGGTTCTGACGCTCCTGGTTACTTTTTCGATGAGAGAAAATGAACAGCCCTCAGATTTCGAGGATCTAAATGCTTGATGTCTGCAACTTTGACAAAGTTGGACTGACTATTCGTCTTCGCATTAACCAAGACCAAAAGAGCCACAAAAGTGTTCAAGAGAATTCACTGAAATGCTGTTCGACGTCGGGTTGTAGCTGTGAATGGCGGTAGATGTGGCAATGTGTACCTGAAAGGCGTTGGACGGATCCTGCCACAAGATGATCTAAGGCTCGAGGAAAATGCTGTAGCAAGATGCCTATATCTGCCGCAGCGATACAGCGGGAAGATGAGAAGATGCCAAAGGTGGCCATATTTACATGCTGTAGAGAATGCAGAGTGTCCAAGGAGTCGGAAACCCTTATATCTGGCAGACATTCCACGGTGCCCGAAGCAAGCTAAGAAGCGAACGAGGCGTAAGTGGTGTGAGAAAACGAGAGGTTTGGACATTACATACCGGGAAGACTCAAAGGATTGGCCATTGGAATATGAGACGTAACTGTACGCCGATACAGAGAAACAAGGGTGCCTCTTATTCATGAGCACCCCCATATCATATGCGACACGAAGGTTCAAAGCAAAACCACTTTCCGCACCTCATCAGAGTAAGGGTTGGGTGGCAAACTCAAGGCCGTATGATTTGTACTTCAATTTCAGAAGTCGAAAATTGGGGCGAAAAATAGCATCTAATTACAGATGAATTCCGAGTAATAAAACTAAGATGGAAAAGTACGGAAGGACCGATAAGGGCGTGCTGGTTGGTCACTTGTTTCAATGCCATAAGTACCCTAAGATGTTGCCTATTATTCCCACGAGATACTGTCCAGAGAAGCTCTTCCGCGATAAGGGCCCTCCAAGCCGCTAGCAGATCCGTTCAGTCTTCCCATACAGAGTGAATGTTGCTTGCCGTCCTCCAACGACCATACCACCAAGTCGTCCTTTGGCCTCGGAATGTTCAATATATCTTGCTTAGCCCCAAAGACTGAGAATAATTCATGAGAAGTTGATGCGTCTAGTATCTGGAGACAGACGAATTCCGAGTAATAATAGTAGTACGGAAAAAGTAACGAGCTGTGGCCGACCGACGACAGGAGTACTAAAACTTGAAGTACTAATGAGAAATTTTAGATGTTTAGTACCTAAGTACAGACCAATCCAGGCGAGCAACTGTAATAGTCAAACGACGTATAAAGCGGAATGGTCGAAAAGTAATCGTTCAGCCTCTCCATCGTTCTCAGCTATGCTTACACTAGGCTTCACATGCAGCCAGACACTTCCAGTATCTAGCATCATGTACTTGAAAGACGTTGGATGGATCCTGCCACAAGATGAACCAAGGTTCGGGGAGAGTGCTGTAGCAAGATGCATGTGCCTGACGCTGCACTATACTGCACAACTTAGTAATAAAGGAGTGGCGTGTTCCTTGTTGGTCGCGGGAGACTCCGGGAAGATGAGAAGATGCGAAAGGTAGCGACATTTGCATGCGGTGGAGAATGTAGAGCATTCGAGGACTTAGTTAGCTAATCGATATCTACATGTAATTGGGATAATTCTTGTTACTGTGCGAGGAGCGAGCAAGAATGTCGTAGAAGAACAAGACCGAGGTTCAGGAAGAAACAACATGAACGTTGGAACCAGATTTGTTGTCCCTTGTTTTGAAACCACGACCACTCCAAGATGTTGACCACTATGTTCATGGTTACACCGCAATCTCAGGCATTTGAAAGTCACAAGATATTGACCAGAGAAGCTCTTGCGCCATAATGGGTGGCGGTTGAGAGCAACTTGCCTGAATAGATCCGAGAACCCACTTTCTGCATGTGTCCATGTGGTGCCAGACTGAGTATCTTCGCTCTCCACCAGCATGGTTCCAGGACTTGTATTGCTCGCAGCCGTCTCTCTGGTAGTTCAAGGAGAGGTCCTCCGAAATTTTCAGGTTGCCCAGCCGCCAGTCGTTCCCAAGGATACAAAACAATGCACGGTTCAGGTTCTCCAAAGAGATTTTGCCTTTTCTTATGGCCAGTATGTCTTACTTCTGTTTCTTATATGTGTACCCTCTCTTAACGATTGTATAATAGATCTGAAATCGTGACCCTTAAGTATACTCGTCTCAGCCACCCAAATAATTCTTTATAACCTATCCTATTCGCAGCCCCCCGACTGATTGCGGAGAGCCTGGGAGCTGGGCTGCGATTACTTTGAACTTCACCGTGACAAGGTGTGTGTGTCTTCGCTTATTCTGAGCCCTTCTAACTTCAGGCCAGCAATGGGACCCAATATGACCGTCTCGGTATATTCTCCATCAACAAGACAGAGAGTAAGAGCCTTGACCTATCGAATACAATTCTCCTAACTTTTTATTACAGTTTGGTAAAGCATGGTTATCCCATTTCGACTTCTTCACAACTTAGCTGCGACCTAGGCGAACTTCAACTCCTGAGCCCACTCGTGGAGATGGAATCATCTGGACCTACTTAAAGGACGTCTCTCAGTACACGCCACTGTTTGCGACCAGCAATACCTTCATTTTACAATTGGACAATATCATCCAGACCGGCCTGGATGGTGTCTATTCGAGTTCGCCTCCTTGTATTCTTTGTCTACTTCGACTTCTGACATGACTTTAGCTGTGGTACACGCAACCTATTATGCGGCAAGCAAGCATGCCTCGACTGTAAAACAATCAAATCAGATTATTTCCTTATCAAGACTTTCTGATAACGACGGCGGCGTTATCAGTGTTCCTCCTGCTTACAATGTAAGTATCAAAGTTCTGCACCCATTTCGCTATATCTGTTGACCATTATTAGGTTACAACAACGTTCCCTCAAAATACTGTTGAAGTCTACGCCGAAATATTTGCGTCTGGTAATTCGCGGGAAGAATTTTGGGTGAGTCATCATTCACCTTCCTTGGTTGATTGTATGCTGAACTTCTCCGCAGTTCAGCAACATTGTCAACGAATATATGGATGACATTCCTTTGGCAGACAGTATTGCATACCACAATGGTCCTTTGTGCGTTTTTCACTGAATTCTGGTCAATTATAACACTTAATGAGGAGCATGTAGCCGGGAAGTGCAGCTCGCCCTAGATGGTAAACTCGTCGGAACTGTTTTTCCCTTCGTTCCGTAAGTTCATTTTCCCTTCAAGGTAAACTTAGCTGATCCCGTCCTTCAGGATCTTCACTGGCGGCGCTGCACCTCGTAAGTGCTTTGTTATTTGCATTTGTTCCGCATTCTGACTCCACATTCTAGCGATGTGGAGACCTATCAGCGCATACGGTGCCCTTGAGCTTCCAACCTATCACTTGGATCTTACTGCCTTCGTTCCTCTTCTCGTTGATGGCCTGCCTCACACTTTCACCCTCTCCGTCATTTCCGCCGAGCCAGACTACACAACAGAACAGAACTGGTACCTCACTGCAAACCTCCAAGTCATCACAAACTCCGCTTCGACTGAACCGACCACGGGGAATGTCACAGTTTACTCTATCGATCCGTATCCGCAGATGTCGACAACTGGTCACGTTCTTAATGGCGGCCAAGACGTGGACTTCACTGTGACAGCTTCCCGAAAAGTGCATGTTGAAAGCACTGTTGTGGCTGGTGGAAGTGGCAAGAAGAACCATGTTGTATGGACGCAGGATCTCAAATACACGAATGTCCAGACTTTTGCGCAAGGTGGAATTACTCAGGTTGTTGATCAGAAGAGTTCTGGTGCGATACGGTCGACGCAGAATGGGAAGAGGGTTGTGGAAGATTTGTATGAATATCCTCTTTGGATGAACTTGACATATCTTGGACCTGATTTGAGGAACTGTGAGTTGTTTCTGTGATGATATCTGGCTGATGATGTCACCTAGCTGATTTTCTTTGATTTCACTTTAAAGGGACTGTCTCTGTTGACCATACCTACAACCGCGCCCTCCACGCTGATCCCTTTACTCTGGGCTCCAAGATCGCGTCTCACCAAACTGCTGACGCGTTCTTCCAACTGCAAACTGGAGGGAATTATGGAAACGGGACAAACAATAATACCTTTTCATATCTCGATGACAAGGGTAATACGTACCGCCGGAAGGTCAATGCGGCGTACAATGTTATTACATTGGACGAAGAGAGTGGTAGTTTGGCCCCATACCCTGTAACAGAGAAGGGGGCTCAAGGGCATGGACAAGATACATTCAGGTTCGGTGGTTCGGGAGCTGGAAAAGTGAGGGGTGGAGGAGGCTGATCAGCTCTTTCTGTCATCGGAATTCTCCTAGTACATACCCAAGTGCTGTTGATTTTTTTTCTTGGTCAAATATATGAAAATATTCAGATGCGTCGGAGATAGGCCTAATGTAAGAGTGTGTGGGAACACTGACGTGACCACTTTCAACTCTGACGATGATGTGGAGCCTACCATCATGGGCTCTCTTTCCTATAAATTCATTACCCCTCTCATATCTATGCGTTCACGAACATCTGAAACTTACGACACTTTTTCACGACTCAGTCTAAGCGACTATACTTGACGACAATGCCTTCTTCTTCCTCTCGCAGTCGAACGAAGCACCAATTCCCTGAACGCGTTGATGGACCAGCGGATGGGGACGGAGAAACTAAAGAATGGGGAGACGAATTTGGGAATGCTACGAGGGGTGCTACTGGTGACTTTGGTCTCCGTTCTGAAGCTCCCAGGTACGCGCATCACTACCCCAAGAGGCCTGAAGGTGCGAAGAAGCGGGATGGGATGGCTCCTCCCGGATGGGGCGATGAATATGGTAATCCTGATATGTGAGCATTCACCTGGTGTACACTCAGAGCTTATACTAAAAGGTTTTATTTGTAGGGGTGCCACTGGTTGGGGGGATGACCATATGGGTGACTTTGGCCTCTCCCATCAGGGTCCGGATCGCAAGTACGCGGACCACTACCCCAAAAGACCTGGAGGTCCTATGAAGAGGGATGGGATGGCTCTTCCAGGATGGGGTGATGAGTATGGCAATCCCGACAGGTGGGTATTCACCTTGTATACACTGAGAGCTTATATTAAAAGGTTTTATTTGTAGGGGTGCCACAGGTTGGGGGGATGACCATATGGGTGACTTTGGTCTCTCTCATGAGGGCCCGGATCGCAAGTACGCGGACCAATACCCCAAAAGACCTGGAGGTCCTATGAAGAGGGATGGTATGGCTCCTCCTGGATGGGGTGACGAGTACGGAAATCCTGATAGGTGAATATTGATCTGTACAATTTGAGAGCTCGTACTGAAATGTTTCATTTGCAGGGGTGCCACAGGGTGGGGTGATAGCAATAACCATGGTATGGGTGACTTTGGTGGTACTGGCTGGGATGATCCCAATATTGGAATGGACCCGAATAACACGGGGGAATGGTCTTTGAATGGTGATCCTGATAAAGGTGCCACCGGTTGGGGAGATGATTGTGGGATGGCTGGCTTTGGATGTTTGTCCTATCTATTTCTTCTTTTGTGGGCAAGTACTCATGATTTTATTCTCATAGTGTCTGGATTTGGAGATGATGAAATGAAGGACTTTGGATGTACGTTAATTATCCCTCTGTCGCTATCAATCGCTTAACACCCCCTAGTATCTGGCTTAAGCGACTTTCACAGCGATGAGACCAAACGTGAGCGCGCGAAGAAGCGTCACATTATGGGGGTGGAAGTTTCCAAGAACAAGTAGACGTCCGTCCTCTTGGGTTGAGAGAGGAACGGTTTGTCTATGTGACGAACAATCCACGACTTGGACTTGAAATTATCTTTTATCATACCAGAATGTACTAATATACCCTGCCGCAACAATCAGTGTGCCCAATGATAGTCTTCATTCAGACCTTCATGATTTATTTCGTTGCTGTCAAACATTGCTTTTGCATACAATTAGAAAGGCTGAGGGCATACTTGTTCACTGCCACCATGTCTCCTCCATTGAACGAAGTCTTCGAAGTTGACTGCCTCCTTAGAGACAACCTCGCAAGCCTTGTATCTATTGGAAAGCAATGCCACGAACTACATCCCGAGCGGTACGCTTGGTTTGGCCTGGAACAACTAGATGTAGTCGACCCTCACATGCTAGCCATCCTTGTTACTCATTCGCATGCTGCTACGCGCTCGCCCCTTATTGGAAACCAGTTTATCACAGAGGTGAAGGCGGGCATTCTAAAACGGCTTAGTCCATTAGAGGATATGGTCTCAAGTTTACAACTCGCTTTGACTTGGATGTGTTCTCAGGTACACATGTTGAAGGAGGCGAAGGATGTTCTAGAAATCATTCAAAAAAAGCCCTTCAGACCGTTTCCAGCCTTCCCACTAGATATTGCTCGCTCAATCTTCACATTGGCTGCGAAGCAAAGCGTTCGAACTGCTAGAGAGCTCTCTCTTGTATCCAAAGAGGTTCAAATATGGTAAGCACTCCTTCGTGTCGCCTGCCATAGGAACTAGATCTAAGTGACACCTTGATTCTCAGGGCCGATGCCGAACGTTTTAAATTAATTGATATTGAACAAGACAAGGAAACTCGTCTCATTCGCCTAGCCCAGGACCCTTTGTCCGCTCGAATGCAGCGTGCCCTTTGCGAGACACATACTCTTGCCTTTAGCCCCCCATACCAGGCAGGTGAATGGATGAGCACATGTTTTCCACCTTTCCTCGCGGCTTGCGTCAATCTCAAGCGTCTCTATCTCTGGCACATATGCGAACCCATCCCAATCAGCCCATCACATATTCCCTCAAAATTGAAAGATCTTTGTTGTCAATCTGGGGCATTTATTGAGCTTGCAACTATCCCAACAAGCAAGAACCAAGACAATTTTCAGGACACAGGAGTGCCTGAGTCTAATAACTCCTCTCCCTTTCCTATGCTAGACAACTCAGAGCCCGACGCTGATATCTACCTCCGACTTGACGCATTCAACATCCAGCATGTAGCCTTTCAAACAATAACTCACCTCGACATTAGTGATACTTACAAATGGGACGGGCAGCCTTTGAGTTGGGACGGTTTAAAAGACCTTTCATCCTTATCTCACTTTCGCTTAAATGCGGGCGAAGGAGGTTTAGCAGCTGGCGCACATGGTCTCGCAGAGAACCTCCCAGCTCAAATACAGCTTTGCATCTTCATACTGAATGCAAATTGCATGAGCGGCGGGGATCAGATACTTGCCCCATTGGTTATGGGGAAGATTCACGAGAAGATTTTAGTTGGGACATATTATAGGTTTGAGGTTAGTGTACAGTGGCACAACTGGGTTTTGAAAATGCGGCCATTGTCCTATCCAAATAGGGAGTCACTTGCTAATTTTCTGGGGGACGCTTTCAATGTGAAGCGCCTTGACAAATATAGGGACGCCGAGGAGCTGGAGATGAGGAGCCAGTATGGGAGTAAGAGTGTTTGGGACGGAGGAATGGAGCTTCTTCAACTTCGAAACAAGAATTTTACTCGCAAATGCTAATTTTATGGCTTAAAATAGAAACAATTCAATGTCCGAATGCATGAATTCCTATAGAAGGAAGAAATTCACTATTACAGGCGTACAACTACCTTGTAAAGGGGAATGATAATTCGAGTCCACCGTTACTGGTATAGTGATCCCATCAAATGTGATAGGATACAAAGTACCAAGCAAGACAGCGTCAAAGACCGAGAGAATCAATTTAATCAATTTTGAGAACTAGGGGGTGTTATGGTTAGTCTTGTGCTTATCTCTCAAAATGTCGGGCTAGAGTGGACATGACATGAAAGCTTTGGGAATTCCATTTGACATGGCCGATGAACTTAAAACACTGAGCGCTGAGGCATTAGTTTACGGTTGTCAGAAGTTGTTTAAAATTAGAGGAGTTAGTCGAATAAAGCTTGCTCAGTACCACCATGTGTCATCCATTGAACGAAGTCCTTGAACTCGAATTTCTTGTGACCGATGACCACAAAAATCTTGTATCTTTACTTGAAAAGCGATGCCGTAAACTGTTGGGATTTCTTCTGTAAGCGCCTGTTCTCAGGTCACACTCGGGAAGAGCGGGGGAATTCTCTTGTATTATTCCGTTATTCCTTATTATTATAGCTACTTTCGCTGTCCTTATATACTGTAAGTACAAAACTAATCGAAGGTTCTCGTAGTCCATAGAAAGTTCCCGTGCATTCTTTTGTATTAGTAAATGCCGAGGCGCTTACTCAGCGCTTATTCCAACACTCCTCCTCGACGAGGCATTTCTCGTCTCCTCCTAATTCCGAATTTCCGGTAGGTCCTCCTCTTGATTCCTTTGTATTCCTTTATAGTCCTTTGTATTCCTTTGTATTCCTTTCTACTCCTTTGTAATCCTTTTTTATTCCTTTGTATTCTGATTCTTCAATAAATGGGTTTCATCCTTGGCGGATCTCCTTGTCGTTGTGGCGTTATTCCATCAAAATACAGCGTCTCTCGCAACATAATTGACGCGCTCTTTGTGGGCAGGTTTCTCTTCCTCGCAATATCTTGCAGTATGGCCCTCCTTGTCACAACGGAAGCATTTTTTATCGCTTCCTCCTCCTGGTCTCCAACAATTGGCCTTCTCATGGCCAGTCCGTTCGCAGTTCTCGCAAACTTTCTCGTCTCTCCTACCCCTGACACCAAATACACGATCGCCTGTGGCACTGTTCCGGCCGACCCTGGCGACATATGCCGCATCACCGGCTTCCATCATTGGGGCAGGGATCTCACCAGCCTCAATTTTTCGAGTTTCTTCCTCTTCAAATGCTGACGTAACATCACTAATCGTAAGATCAGGGAAGTCTCCACGGTTCGTCAATGTGGTGGCCAAGTTCCCGTACTCTGGGGCAAGGGCGTAAATCATCACTTCAATTAAATCAGTGGTGCTAATATTAGCTCCGATGTTGTTGAGTTGGGTGTGAAGGGAAATAAGGTCGCCCGTCATTTGGGCAATGGGGAGGGTAATATCATGTTTGTATGTTTGGAATCTTCGCTTCAATAAAATTCGATTTGCCGGGGACGCTTTCTGGTATTGTTTCCTCAGCGCTTCCCACGCTTCAGGTCCGGTCCCGCAGTCTCGGATGTACCGCGTTTGGGAATCGTCAATCGTTAAGCCGATTGCGGAGAAGATGTCGTCCGATTTTTCGTGCCAATCTTCTTGGCGACGATCTGCAGTTCCGCTGCAGACTCCCCACGTGTGGTTCCGCATCATAATCATCTTCATTTTGAATGACCAGTCATTGTAGTTGACTTGTCCCTTCAATTTCGGTACTCCTGCTAACAATGCATTCACATTAAGGGGAGGTGCCGACGGTGTAGTAGATAGGGTAGGTGTAGGTGTACGTGCAGCCGGTACCGGGCTTCCAGCTCGAGACTGGCCGCCACCTCTTCCTTCGCTCGCTGACATAATTGATGTGGTTTAAGCTTTCGTGTTAGTCCTGTCGCTGCCAGGGCCCATAACCTGTTGGGATTTCTTCCGTAAGCGCCTGTTCTCAGGTCACACTCGGGAAGAGCGGGGGAATTCTCTTGTATTATTCCGTTATTCCTTATTATTATAGCTACTTTCGCTGTCCTTATATACTGTAAGTACAAAACTAATCGAAGGTTCTCGTAGTCCATAGAAAGTTCCCGTGCATTCTTTTGTATTAGTAAATGCCGAGGCGCTTACTCAGCGCTTATTCCAACATAAACTACATCCAGAACGGTTATACAATTACAGGTATGGACAGGAGCGTCGGGACATGGTCGATCTGAATGTGCTGGCCACCCTTGTCACGTATTCGCAGGCTGCCTCTCGTTCGCCATTTATTGGTGACCAGTTTCTCTCGGATGCAAATGAGGCCATCGGAGAACGCCTCAACCCTTTCGAGGATATGGTCTTGAGTTTACAAGACACATTGAGTTGGATGAATTCACAGCTGGAGAAGTTGAGGGAAGCAAGGGACGCTCTAGAACGGATTAAAAAACAACCTGCCATGTCTTTTCCAACCCTTCCGTTAGATATTGCTCGCCCAATCTTCGCTATGGCTGCTAGTGAAAGCGTTCAAAATGCTAGAGAGCTTTCTCTTGTATCCAAAGAGATTCAAATATGGTAAGAACTCTAGTATTTTGCTTTTTGAAAGTTTGATGCTAAACACGGTTACCATTCATAGGGCTGATGCTGAACAGTTCAAGTTGATTCACATTGAGCAGGACAAAGAAACCCGCCTCGTTCGCTTAGGACAGAATCCACTGTCTACTCGAATTCAACGTGTGCTGAGAGAAACACGTACTCTCGTCTTTCGCCCACCATACCGAGCGGGCGAATGGATAAACATGTGCTTTCCACCATTTCTCTCTGCTTGTGTCAATCTCGAGCGTCTCTATCTCTGGAGAATCAGCGAACCCATCCCAATTGGACCAGAACACATCCCTCCACAGTTGAAGCATCTTTGCTGCCAAGCTGGGGCATTTGTCGAGCTGGACACTAACCCTGCACGAGTTAAAGACGACGAGTATAAACTGCTGGATTCACAGGCCGAGTATTTCCCTGCTTTTCCTATGTCAGAAGAGGACTCAGACTCTGAAATTGGCTTTGAAATTCGTAACCCTCTCGAAAGCGCCAACTTCCGACATGCAGCCTTTCAAACCATTACCCACCTTGATATTGACGACTCATACAACGCAAACGGTCAATCGTGGAGTTGGGACGGTTTACAGGACATGAAGTGTCTCACTCACTTCTACCTGGATGCTCGAAGCGCAGGGGATTTGACTGTTGGCGCACGGGGCCTCGCAGAAAACCTGCCCCCTCAAATCGAGCTCTGTATCTTCAATCTGGATCCATATTGGAGAAGGATCTCTTCAGTATTTGGACAGCTAGTTAGGGGAGAGATTCATGAGAAGATTTTGGTTGCTTCCTTTTATGAAATGGGAGAGCCATGGGACGATTGGGTTTTGAGGGTGCGGTCACTGCGATATCCCAATCGAGTGACACTTCCCGATTTTTTGGGTGACGCTTTCGAGGATGAGGATGATGATATGTATGATCCCGAGATATTGAGGAAGAGGGAAGAATTGGAAAGGCAGTTGGGAACTGCAAGTGTTTGGAAGAGAGGAATGGAGCTCCTCCAGCTTCGAAATAAGAATTTTAGCAACGAAAACGCTGATTAAAGAGCTGAAATTGAAACATTGTAACACCTGTTTTGACGAATTCCTATGGAAGGAATGAACATGACGCGCAAGCACTTGGCTCAGGTTTCAGAGAATTGCATAAAGTCATGAGTCTGCGAGTGTGAGCAACTTAGTGGCCAAATTCAGGAGGCATCTAGTGCCACAAATACAGCATAATGTCAGGCGGAAAAAAAAAAGTGCATTGACTGCGAGGAAGGAATGTGTTCAGCTAGGGCTACAAATACGAAGGGTGCGTTTCCGAATGTCCAATAGTAAGAGGCCAATGGGGGTATCTACATGATAACAAAAAAGTCCATTGCCTCATCGTAGGCTTTCATAAGGGATTCTCCACCGAATGTTCTGCCTCAGAATGCGAAGCTAAAGGCGTTGGCGTCGCCCCACCCGATTCACGTTTGCTCTTCCTGCGTGGACTCTTTGATCTAGAGACAGGAGGGAAACCTGGAAAGGCCGTCGTGGTCGGGTGGCTTCCACTGGAATTGGATCCTTGGCTCCTGGTTTGGCCATGCCCTACAGAAGGTGGCGCAAACATCATGGTTGACGTAGATGAGCCAAGGGTCGAATTGCGAGACTCGCGTGTTCTTACAGCAGGAACTATCTCAGTCTCAGTCTGTGAATTGGGGTTGTAAGGATTCCCTCGCGCCTCAAAAGGACGGGCCTTGAGCGCGTCTCGTTTTCGGCGATGCTTCGGTCCGTGCCAACAGAAATATACAGAGAAGACGAAAAGCGACACAACACAGAGTGCGCCGAGTGTGATTCCGGCAATACTTCCACCTGAGAGGGTGAAGTTTTGCGTCAGGGGCATCGCAGCGTTGGCAGAGGAAGAGTCGATGGAGTCGTCGCCGTCGTCGTCAGTAAAGATAATCTTGTCCAAAAGAATGAGAGATGGTAGACCATCGGGGGCGTCGTTAAGAATGGTGAGGTTATGAGTAGAGTTGGACAAATTGGGTTGGGAGTAGACGAGGCTATCATATATATAGCCTGGTAATCCGGGAGGGGGGTGAGAGAATTGGTCCACATCTTCACCATCTATTGAGATGGTGCAGGAGACATGACCATTCGGAGATGAAGTTGTGAGGGGTAGGATGAAGAAGACATAAACAGCTGTTCCATGAAAGCTCAAAGACACGGAAGCCTTGAGGGATCCATTTACTCCTGGCTTGAACTGGAAAGAAAACACGTGGAAATGAGTAAGATAAACAATGGGGCACATATACGTGAACGAACTGTTGTATCATGCCATGTCCTGTGAAGCGCCTCTGTTGCGTTCGGTTTCGCGGTACACCCTTCGCAAATGGTTGAATTTTGCCAGCCTTCAGAATAGACTAAACTAGGATGATATTGTGATCCAATATCATAGTCGTCTACAGTTCGGTTGCAAGGTTTGGCTGAAACGTAGAGAAAGAGGGCTAGGACTTGCAAGGCATACCAGCGAAGGCAGCGCATGAAAGACCCTGGATGGTGGTGGTCAAGAAGCAAGAGAGGGCATATGTTTTCTCTTCGGTCTCGGAGCAGGACAAAGTCTTCGTGCGCAGACGGGCGTTCCACCCAAAATGTGTCTCAATTCGCATGTGGTTGTCCATCGGGCTGGTTCTTCATGCAGTGTGGTTTGCACGGGCTGCGCGTTTCCAAAAGACTTGTCGAGGGAATATTGTGCTTGCCGTTCTAAACTGGCAGGTGTAAAGATCAATATTCGTCCCGCGATACCACTGTGGGAAATTGGATCCCAAAGTAACCCTTTAGCCCAGCGCTCATCCCCGCGCATAAGTCCGGTCAGGCTAGGACATCCTGTTGGAGGAAAACGGCGGAGTTATTGACGGGATGACCTCCTAGGAGGAAGGTTTTGGCAGTCGCTCGAAACTCCTTGACGTGATGACGATCCTGGTTGAAACACCTCGCTGAACTTCTCGTGATCCTTTCGTTTGCACGGCTGCTGTAATTTGCTACATGTTTGATTCCTGCTGTATGTTCTTGGTCTTTTTGGTACCAACACTCATTATTCAGTGAATCAAGAAGAGAGCTCAAGCCTACTGGAAAACTTCGCCTCCAAAATATTCACAGTCGTCATGGGCTTCTGATTGTATTTTGGGCCACTTGGGCGCTTGTCAAGGCTGCCGGTTGCTTTCATCAGAACGAGATTACATGTAAGTAAACTGCCTTCTTCCGCCCATCTCGGACTCTATGGAATAGCTTCGTTTCGAACCGACTATTCTCATTCTTAGGGTAACATGTCGCTCGAGACTCAGCTAGACAAATTATCCTTAGCATCATATACCCCACCATTCTTGACATTACCGTTTGAGCTCACCTGTCGAATTTTCGCATCTATCGACTCTGTTAAAGATCTCTTGAATATTCGCCGAGTAAGTCGCTGCAATTTTTCCTTTCATTTACTTGTTATATTTCTTGACTTCCTCATTCTTTTAGTGTTCTCGCTCCTTGAAGACCATTTCCGAATCGACGAGCATCTGGCTCAGTCACCTTAAAATTAATTGCGAGAATATGCGACTGCCACTTTCAGCTTTAATCAAAGACTCGGAATATCCAACTTCTTATCAACACCTCGAAAGACTTGCTTGTGCTCATCTCCGCTTTCGAACGCGAGTCTCGAAACACAGCACAAAGCAGGACTGTGATCGAAAGGAGTGGGTCAAACCGTTGAGAGTACGTATAATCCCCCATCCGGGGCGCGGAAGACGGGAAAGGTTCTCGTCCATGCGAGCTTTTCCTGGAGGTCGTTACATTGTTACGTCCACACTGACCACCATCTGTCTTTGGGATCTTGGTTTAAGAACGAGCGATATTCAGCGTATCGCTTCCATTAATGTGGATATACCCTGGGATCAGTTGAATGATACTAAGGTGGTTATTGTGAGGACTAATTATGCTGGAAGGAAGGTGCATATTGGAGTCTCTATCCATTCTTCTAAGTGAGTTTTTTCTCGGTGGCTATTGATTGGAAATTACTCAAGGTTATCATCAGTGACGCGGCCCATAACATATACGAAATTGATCCTGCAGTTGACGTCCCTCAATTCACAATGATCGGCCAGATGCATCGAGGTTGTTGGATGCGTTTGGCAGACTCGCTCGACGGGAAAGTGTCGTTTCATTTTCAGGATGATGCAATACCTTCCCTTGGGGTTCACCACATGTCCACTGGACAAACTTACCGGTGGTCTCACGAAGGCTATGACCTTAGTTTTGTGTGTCTATCCCTGATACCATTTATCTTGCCACTCATTATTCGCAAAGGCGGATTTATATGACGACGATCCTAATCTTCTCCTTGGAATGAATCCCGATGAACGACAGTTTGTGGTCTACCAACTCCCTATCAGCGAGAGACCATTGAAACGAGTGGATGCATGGGGCATATCCGTCATTGACAATCCACCGCTTCAGACAATTGTTTGGGAGGAGGATCCATCTGTCCACCCTCAGAATGTCGATCCGGCTGCTCAGGGAATTAGCCGCTGGATGCTCTCTTACGATTCTAATGGCTCTTCCATGTGCCTTGATTTCTGGAAGCGGTATGAAAGTGGACAGCTCATTCTTGAGCATATACGTCTCACTAAGAGCGAGGAGGGGCACTCATTTCCTCTGCGAAACGAAATAGTCCATGCATCATCTCACCAAGACATTGTGTTCGACCCGGCGTCGTGTCCCTACTCCAAAACCTTCCCGGACAAGACGAGAGTAATGTGGTGGGGACAAGGCGGACGACGTGCTGCTGTTCCGCGACATCTCTTCGTTCACTTTTCTTCGCTGGTCAATGGTAGCCCAGTACAAGGTATTGATAAGCCGGTAGATCCGGAATTCCTCGCCGTTCTGGATTTGGGAGAAGACAAGGCCCATTCGAAGGTGTATTGGAGTAAATATTCTTTTGAACCTGGTCTGGGAAGGGTGTGTATTTTGCATAGAGATTTAGGAATACGGGTGCTGGACTACGTTGATTGGTAAGTATTGCTGGACTTGGAAAGACTTTCGACAGCAGCACCAATCAATTGTTCCGAGGACCCTTCTGTTGGGAAGGAAAGGTTATCTACCGATGTTAAACTTGTAAAAGCCTATCTGTTTTGATTGGACTCATTGGGTGTAGAGTTTAATGTAGTAGCAATCACTCCTCCGGCCTGACATCATGGATTTGAAAGTGCATTGTGCAAGCCTTGCGGAGTGGCTGCTGGCATCGCACTCCGCTTCTACCACCATCACGAAACCTTTTGTTCTCTTCCAATCTCTCTGAACATCTCATTATTTCGAATTCTTGTTATACCTTTTTTCCCACAAGTTTTACGGCACCTTCTATCTCATACCCAAGCACTTTTTCACAGACGATGACGCCCTATCTACCTAAAGACCAACTAGTCCAAGGATACAAGGATGTAGCCAGCACTGGCACCCGGCTCTTTTTCTTCGATTACGACGTATGTATATTATCCTTCACAATTCGGCCATAGCCTCTAATAGTTGGCGGGGAAACTCAGGGAACTCTAACTCCCATTGTATCCAAACCTGAAATGGCGACGCCCACACCCTTGACTCTCAAAACTCTCGAAAAACTCTCCTCGGATCCGCAGAATAAAATATATATTATCTCTGGTCGCGATGGTGTCTTTCTCGATGCCCACTTAGGCCATCTTCCTCTGCTCGGGTTCTCCGCAGAGCATGGTGCTTTCCTTCGAAACCCTGGTGAAAAGTGGCAGGACTTCACTACAGCTATGGACATGACTTGGATGGCCGACGCTGTCAAGATTTTCGAGGACTTTACTAAGGCTACGCCTGGTAGTCAGATCGAGAGGAAGAAGAGCAGCATTACGTGGCATTATAGGAACTGTGAAGCTGAGTTGGGGTGATTTTTATTCAACCCTTACAGTATACTACATTGATAGCTGACTTTGATGCTTGCAGCCTGAAACAAGCAGCCAAGTGCGAAGAGCTGTTGAGGAAAGATCTAGCACCCGGTAGACCTTGTGAAGGTACGCGTGTTGCCTCCATGCATTTCATTCTTATCATTCATCCACTTTATTTCCATTTTAGTTCTTGTAGGAAAAATGAACCTCGAAGTTGGACCTTCTACTATCAATAAGGTGATATACCTTCCACTAAAACTATGGAAGGTGCTGATGACTATTAGGGCGAAATTCTCAAGAGGATCATGCTTAAATACCCTGGAGCCGAGTTCGTTTTCTGTGCTGGAGATGATAAGGTACTTTTCTTTGTATTCTCTGATATGGGCTCTGCATATTTATGACACTCCACTCTAGACTGATGAACATATGTTTCGTGCATTGTCTTGCGATGCAGGCGCCTCTGCATTTATGAACGGACAAGCCAATGGCCACGCTCATCTTACCAACGGACACGTCAATGGTCATGCGCCTCTTACGAATGGACAAGCAAATGGTCATGCCCATTTCGCACCTGAGATATTCACAACCCTTGTTGGTCCCAGCACCAAGGAGACTCTCGCAAAATGGCATGTCGAAACGCCTGAGGAGCTCGTTGACATTCTTGTGACTTTGTTGAAGTGAGATAGAGAGAGATGATTGAAGACTTTTCTGCATTTGCCTTACTTCGAGATAGAACTTTTCTAGATTAAATTCTTGTTTTTTGTTGGTTTGGATGGATGGAGGCAGGTAACTTATGAACCGTATACACCTATTACTACCTTTTTCGCTCTCTTATACACACATAACGTGGGGAGGTACTTACAGTTTGCATACATTCAGAAACCAGATATATCGATAGACATATAGTACAGACTTCGAATTCATTTTTGACTTTTTTTGAATGTGGATTTGGATTATGAAGCCTTGATTCTAAACAAATGATAAGCTCCTAAATATTAGACGAATAGACGTGCTCGTATATACCCCTTTTTCTGCCTTGGTCTAGCAGGAATAAATAATCCCAGTGAGTAGACTGAACAGCCTCTCAGGTGTGCTCCTCTTTGATAAGAGGAGGGCCCAGCGCTTAAACAGTCAAACCTAGTTCTAACCCTCGTCCTACCTCGCTAAAGACGTGACCGCATTGCTGTCTCTTTCACCCCCAGTGTTCAAACACTACAGAGCCGTCGGTCGCTCTCTTGACATAGCCTTGTTGTAGTAGATATCCAACTTCAGTAAGTTACTGTCACTACCTGACCTTCCTCTTCTAGTGTGTTGAATCACCTTTGAAGTGCCTTCTGCATCTATCCAAGATGTGCCTACTGAGGTTATGCGTTTCATCTTCCTTTGTTTCGTCAACGAGTGGCATGCTTGTCTGTGGGACTCTGAGTCGTATCCGACTCCCAAGTGGACAGATACGCTCCTAGGCGTCTCAAAGCTCTGGCTCACTGTGGCACTTTCTTGTCAAGATTTGTGGGCATATATCGTCCTGCCTGTAACTGAGCGCAGGTTGGATAAACATTTGGAGTTAGCAGGGAAAGGTGACCTCAAGCTTTTCACAGTTGGAACAATGGTCGACAACTTTGTCCTTCCTAGACGCGAAAAAAACATGACAAAAAAGCTGTTAAACTGGTTTGATCGAATTCGCGTCTTGGAAGTTAGGCCTGGGGTGAGCGGCATGGCAATTTTTGTTTTCCCCTCAGGCCTCCAGTCCGCCTCTCTTACAGCCACAAAGCTTACGTATCTCACCATCGATATGACAGAAGACATACACATAATTTCTGGTTCAGGGTATGCTGCAATTAGGGATTTTATTGAACGCCGCTGTCCATGCCTAGTAGACTTCACCTTTCGTTGGAACCAGCTGCTCCCATTCGGTACACTCTCGACTACTCTGGCCAGACTCGATCTCGAGGCATATCATAGATTGGAACGTTTTGGAATGTGCATTCCACTCAACTGTCTTGCAAGTTTATCCAACTTGGTCTTTCTCAGATTGGCCGGGTCATACTTGTTCAAGCTCACGGATGACAAGCCTGGGACTATTGAACCAATCGTGCTACCAAAACTCGAGACCCTTTGTCTGAGCAATGGCTCGATACAAGCTATTCACAAGACGCGAATGGCTATTACCGGCCCAACTTTGTTGAATCTGGATTTCGGAGGAACCACCTGCGACCGCAAATACACACCTTTTTCGCCGTTCAATGACATCTGGATGTCAGTGCATCCGCATATTCGAGATACCGTTGACGAACTCTCAATTGAGGTGGACGAAAAACGAATTACAGTTTATTGGTCTCGTAAAGAAGCGTCCAGAACTTCCCCTGTCTCCGTCAGGTGTCGCGTGGAATTTCAGATGGGGAAGGACTTGACAGTTAGCCAAGCGCTTCAGGGTCTGTCCTCTGCTTTGATATCATGCCGTCTTTCGCGATTAGAGATGATTTTCATAAATTTTGGACTCTTCAGCGTCCACCAATGGCCTCCAGTATTCGGATCCCTCGACATGTGCTTGTTGGAAGAGCTTCCTTTGGTCAAAGGGTCTTCAGCAGCCAGCTTAGAGCTCATTCAGGAGATGAGTACAAAAGGCGACAGCTCTGGGGCTGAACGCCTGTTGTTTCCGTCCTTGAAGACCCTTATTTTCAACCGCTGGGACTTTTCGAGGTTTGACATGGGCGTATTTGAGAGCAGTTTGAGGTCAGCTCTTGTGAAACGGACGGCAATGTGGAGCAGGAGTTGTGACATTAAGGTTGAGGAGGTGTACTGGGCTGACAAACGGCGACCAGGAAATGCTAATAGAAGTTCTGAAGGGTGTTTTTAGTGGTGGTGAATCCGAGGAATATTTGATTGTAACCTAGCTCAGCTTGGTATATGTGTACATTTTTTTGGTCTTGATAGGTCGCGATTATTTATTACTTCAGTTCTGCCTATTTGTGGCAAGCACTTTTCGGTGGATTCTTTTTCTATTGGCTGGTCTTCCATACAAAAGAAGTACAAAACAAAATCTTATGCTGATTTATGACGCCCATTTCCTAGAGTTGCATGCAACCACATCAGTGGACATTTTGACTTGGACGGAGTCAAGACGCGTTTTGCTTCTGGACTCCATCACAGGCCATGGACGACGAACTTGCACTCCCGACGACGACTCAGGCGCTATCGACGAATTCAGAACAATTGCAAGAAATTGGTTCTGACGATGAGGATGGTGCGCCTGACTGGACAAAATTCCTCGCAAGCACGTCGTCCAAGCAGTCTCGTGCCAATGGACCGATCACTCTGCCAAAACGCGGGGAGAAGGAATACGAGCCATCAACAGTGACTGGGCTTGGTGAGGGCTCCAACCTACAATCCCATATTCTTTCTCAAGCGCGAAATGCTATGATGAGTGTGCTTAGAACAGCAGAACGCAAGTCGATTTCTAAAGCCATGTCTTTTGGTGTCTGGGATCCACAAATCTCTCGTTCATACGTAACAATACCTCGAGGAATTCTTTGGAACACTATGGGCCATTCTGCTCCTCACGGGAAGCGCAGACGCCTGGAACTTCTCCCAGAAGAAACATTATATATGATTGAGCGGGGCAACCTCTGGTGTACATTGGAAGGACAGCATTGCTCTTCTGATAATGCAAACGAGGAGGTTATTGGACCACCTATCTCAGCAGAACAAGCATTTACGTCGATGATTGGTCGAGAAGGGTTGACCCTGGAACGTTACCAAGTATGTTCGTAATTCCATCTTCCACGCAACTCTGCCTCACCATTCGTAGGTTTACGCTTATCTAAAAAGACTTGGTTATATTGTTACCCGAACAACCGCCCCAAATGATCATTATCCTGTACCACCTCCCTTTGTCCCCCAAACCTTCCAACAGACTGCCACGACTTTCTGGCAGTCCGTGCGTGACCTATTTGTCGCACCCTTTCGAGCAATGCATCGGTTACTTGCTCTTCCAGCTCGGTTCAATTGGTGGTCGCCACTCAGTCTTTCGTTATCATCGACTTGGACATACCGTAAGAACACCATTCCGTGCACCTCAAACTATTTTGACATCATCATACTGTCTCTACAGCACAGCTATATGCCTCAATGCGTTCCATACCCTTGCAAACCGGCCACTCAGTCAAAACTCTGTATACCCAGGATATTGCCTCCACCTCTCCTTATCTTGCAGGGCCCTTCTTCAATGTCTGGAAGCCTGGGACAACCTATCGAAAATCTCAGCCCGACAAGCGACCTGACTTTCAAATATGCGTTGTGGAGTTAGTCCTCTCTTTTTCCGAACCCTACAACTTATCATTAGTGGCCATAGTGCAAGAACATCTCAAATGCCGTCCCTTCAGGAGCTTGAGCACCTTTACGACCTTATTGATCCTGCACCCCCACCTCCAACACGCCGGCCAGCCTCCCAACCTGTAGTCGCATCCCCCTGGCACCACCGATTTCTGTATTCCATCGGGCTTCGGAAGGACCGTCCGAAGAAACCGCAAGCAACTGGACAGAATCCTTTCCCTCACTTGAGGCAGGGTTCAAAGATGGCAATTGTAGCCGTTGTAGACAGTGGGAGTGTTGGATTTTTTAGGTTTGGGAGGGGAATGTTCGGGGACTGGCCGATGAATTTTGGAGCGTAGTTTGGTCGGCGAGGGCTCTTCCTCTATATTGGGGCCTCTTTGTAAACTGGTGTGAAGAGACTAGAAAGTTTAGCATTTTTGTCGTTCGACATCATGTTAATCCTTTTGTTGTAAAAACAACCTTGCTTAAGAAGAGTTGGGATAACAATAACTTCGACAGCTTTGAAACCTTTCTTTCTTCCATTCACCAGTGTCTGATGTGATTTGTCCCTCTAGACGTGCTCTAAGGGCATCTTTTTCAGTGTTTAGACGACTACCACGGACGAGGGCTCCGCTTCGGTCCTTTTCAAGTCTAGACTCGGAAGCGGCCAATGGCTTCTTTTGACCCGTGTGGGTTTCAACCAACGGCCACCGCCTGTCTTCTTTGACCTTCCATTCTTGTACTAGTGTGCCCTCGGTTTTTCCTAGATTTTGAGGTCCTCCGGATCTCTCTCGTAACAGCCCACAAAGATAGTCAGGATTCTTGCCATGCCTTTTTCTTTTCCGTCTTATGGCATGACGCTTGTTGAGCGATCTGGGCTTTCAATTTTGACGGTTAATGACAATGACACTGTACAACTGAAGTATGAAGGTAACATTTGCCACCCACGCCGTTCCCACGAAACTAGCGCGTAGAACATTATGAATCTTTTGTCCTAAATGATAGAACGGAGTTTGAATTGCAGGAGCCTCGCGTTTATGTTACCCCCAAGTTAAAAGTGGCCTTCGCCGATCTCTTTTTTCTTTCGTTCCAATCTCGTGTTCTGTTGGTGACTTCTCCGCTGACTTCTGTGGGTCCTGTCAGGCAGCATTGAGGGTATATAAGCCTAAGTATCGCTCCCAAATATGCCAACCGACACCATTCTCTTGCCTTACCCCCAAACTCGCATAAGAAATGTTCTTATCCAACACACCAACACTCAGCCTTGCAGCAACTGGCTCTACCTTCCCATTTCAAGCAAAAGGCATCTCTTTCTCAGCCCCGTCCAGTAAAGTCATCCTCGGCTCTGGAAACCCTGCGCTTGGATCGGAATCTCGGACCTGTTCATCCCTAAACGGGTTTTTTGAAGGCAAGGACGGCGCATGGGCAAGGAGTTTAGAGTGGGAACATGCGACGGTTTGGTTAGAAAATGGGGCGGTAAGATCAGCACTTTGCCATATTAGAGTTTTTCCGTTAACCTAACTTACTTACCACCCCTCAACAGATTTGGATCCAAGCCCTCGAATCAAAATACGGTACATACCTGAACGACGCGCTTCTTAAGCCAAACGACAAGCCTAAGCGACTTCAAGATGGTGATATATTGGTAAGCTCTGGCTTTAAATCTTCGCTTGAGAGGGAAACGCATTGACATTCGTGCCTGTGGCTTTGTAGTGCCTGGGTGACCATATCTCTCCGCCGCCAGAAGGTGTGTCGGACAAGGACGTCAGCTTAAGACCGATTCACGCCAAGATCGGGCTGCTAGGGATGAAGTAAAAACACTCGGGATCTCGGGGTATCTTTCATTTTCTATTAGACGCTTGACATTTCATTGTGGCCGTATCCCATTTATTTTTGTACTTATCATGAATTTGGGTGTTAGACGTGTACAGAAATTAGGCATTGGATTTATGGACATTTACTATGCCGGGTGTAACATTGCTTTTGTTTGAAAGAGATGGCAGTATTGAAGTAGCGTGAGAAAGAACTCGCGAAATAAGTGCAGGAGGTCAAATGAAATCATGTCACCAACCAAATCGCCATCAGTCACACCAGGTGGTTTCTCCACAACCACCAATGACCTCAGGGGCTCAGTCACTCTATCATCGTCTCGTCTCACCTTCGACGGAAAGAAAGATGACAACTCATCTCTTGGAACTTCCTTACGAATTGATCTGCACAATATGCACAAGTGGGCTCTCTGTCTCTGACATCATCCACCTTCGGCAGGTAATACAGCTTTCGCTGATATCCATATTTTTACCTGTTCTCTGCGTAACTTACCCAATTTTTTAAAAAACAAGACATCTCGTTCTCTTAATCACATCTCTAAAGATCCTACGCTCTGGCTCAAGTACCTCGAAAACCTCTGCGAATCAATGCGCCTTCCATTTCGCTCTCTCATTCCCCAAACGTGGACTGGTACAAATCCCAGGGAACTCGAACGCATAGCTTTTGCTTCAACCGGTCTCAGAAAACGTCTGGAGGCGGCCAAAAATGACGTGATTGATCCAATTCAAACTCGCGTCATGGTGGGAGAAACGAACTTCTCTTCTGTGAAGCTTGCTCCAGGTGGTCGGTTCTTAGTTTGTGCAACCACCCACGAACTCTCCCTTTGGGATCTCTCTTTGCTTCCTTCCTCATTAGATAAAGTGCCTCCTGTACTCTTGGCCAAGACTGCTATCTCGGTTCCTTGCGGGAACGATGACGCAAGCTTTGTGATTCATCGAGCAAATGCATCTGGAACGCAGGTTGTTGTGGGTTTATATTACTACTCAAGATCTAGGAGGTGCATTTTTTTCTTGAACCCCTCTACATTTCTATCGTTCATCTGCTTGTCAGTTCCTGCGGGCAAATTTTCCTCGAAATTGATCCAACTGCTGCCCAACCAACCTTTGTGCCAAGGGGGTCGTTCGACTATGATAAATTTCTATGCTTTTGCTCCTCAGTAGATAGAAGAGTTTCTTTTTATCTTGACTCAGGACAAGACTTCGCTATTGGTGTCCACGACCTTGACGATGGAATTGGAGTGAAATGGTTCACTGGAGGAACCCCATTTTATTTTGTTTGTCCGTCATTCTCACACATTTCCACCACTGAGAGCACCTCCAAATTTACAGGCTGATATTCTCCCTAATGACCCGTCAACACTCGTTGCGCTCAGCGCCCAAACGCAGGTCTGGTCCTTCTGGCATATTCCTAGATCTTTCACTTCTCTTGCGTTCGATCGAGTGGACGACGCCGGCCTTCGAGTGTTTAATAATCCACCCTTCCGAACTGTGGGATGGGATCCCGCATTAATCGCTCTTAAAGGACACCTGGGACTAGGTCGATGGGTTTTATCCCATCTCAGCCATAGTTCCGAAGCTCCAACGTTCATCTGTTCTGATTTGTGGTCTAGAGACAAGGACGGTGTTGTGACGGTAGCGCATACGAAGATAGATGGAGGAAGGACACAACCTGAGACCGTTCACATGGGTTCATATAACGACCTAACATTGGACAATGACGACGTACCCTATTCGATGACATTTCCTGATTCGACGAGGATGATGTGGTGGGAAGGGGATAGTACCATTGAGGTTCATGTTTCACTGCTTGAAGTCCAAAAGACAACCAAAAAGTCTTCAGTGGCTGGAGCACTTGAGTTGTTGGCAGCAAAGAGCGATTCAAGGTGGCGACTGAATTGGCAAAAATACTCTTTCGATCCGTTCATGGGTCGTGCTGCAGTGATACAAGGGAAGCAGCTCCGCATCCTTGATTTTGTAGGGGAGAAATTCTATGGGCCTCCTGTTGACCCTGAAGAGTGGGGTAGAATCGGGGGAATGTTCAACGCGATGGGCATTAATGGGACGTCTAATGATACTGTAGCCACCTAGTCTAGAAGTAATCTTTAAGGATATATCGAAGCTTCTCTCGGTCCTCTTCTTTCTGCATATCAGACTGTGGCATGATGCTAAATTTCATGGAGCCTTCTTCTCCACCAATGATAGACTTGGCATCTATTTCTCAATTAGTACCACCCTCAATGTATTTAGGAAGAATACTCACTGGAGCCAATCAGTTCCTCGTATAGCTGAGGAAGAATTGTTTGGATAACAAATCGTGCCGTGTTCGCATTTCCACTCAATATCTTGAACACTTCAGCTGCAGTCACAGCTTCTTCACCAACCCTCCATGAGTCGTAGTCTGTAGCCATTGCTATGAGTCCATACCTACGTCAGTCATTCAGTTTTCTCCAATATATATAGAGAACTGAAAGTCCAACTGACGATATTTCAGCTTCCTTGGCAAGTTTAGCTTCAGGAAGAACACTCATGTTGATGAGGTCTCCTCCGAAGGCACGATACATGTTGCTTTCGGCCCTCGTGCTGAACTGGGGACCTTCCATACATACGATACACTTATCCTCGAAGAGTTTTGTCCCCTTCCCCTCAGCGTCGAGGGCAGCCTTAACCTTCTCCCCAAGCCACTTCCTCAGTCCCTCACTAAAGGGGTCGCCGAATGCTGCATGTGCGACAACACTGAGGCCATCGAAGAAACTAGCTGGGCGAGTTCCCTTGGTACGATCGATAATCTGACTAGGAATATTAAACGAGCCAGGGGATATCTCTTCCCTGAGCGATCCAACAGCAGAGAATGAAACGATAGCTTTGACACCAAGGGATTTGAAAGCAGCGACGTTTGCGCGAGACGGAACGACGGAAGGGTTTATAGAGTGACCAACACCATGACGAGCGATGAAGGCTACAAGTTCAGACGTGCCCGTGATTCTAAGAATTGTGATTGGAGAGGATGGAAAACCCCAAGGCTGATTTGGTCGCGTCAACTGAGGCAAGATTTTTTGGACAGGGACGAACTGTTTCAGGGTTTACGTGCTTCCTTCAGCAAGTGTTAGCAACTACATCGGATAGTAGTCGTGAGAGATGTACACAAATTCAAGATTGTCCAAGTGGTAGAGACCACTACCACCAATTACGCCGATCAGGACTGCACAAAGTGATCAGTGGCGAAATGAAGCTACAAAGGACGAGGGCTGGACAAAAACCTTGCTCGTTCTGACTCATGGCTCTTAGTAGCTTTCTAGCTTGGAAGGAGTGAAGTAGGAGGAAAGTGTAAATATGGGGTAGTGCAGCGAGCACGTTCGTTTGTGAAAGTTTTGGATGAGCAAGCAGCTGATGTAATTACGCGATCACCATGCCTTAGCCAATTTCAACCGTCAAGAACTGCATCAAAACCTTGGGGCCAAATATGCAAAGAAAAAGTGTAAAAAATAGAGGAGATTTCGTTCATCTCCTTAGCCAAAAACAATGTACTAGTAAGGGGGAAATTCTCCATGGATTGTTTGAGATAGTCACAATTCTAAATGATCATAACTTCGTCGGCAGAAACCCTAACATCATACCCTCAATGAATAATTAATTTCTTCACCAACCACCTCAATTCCGCAATCTCGTCTGCGCCCAGGCCAAAACACTTGCCCAGAGTAAGTTCTTCAATTCCGAATCCTAGGGAACGGCGGCATATCAGCGTAGAAAATAGTCTCTGAATTTCAAGCGACGTCGCTTGGATCGTTATTGCGGGCAGAGGTGGTCCTTGTTCGCCAGTGGCATGAGAAGGCTGGTCCTCAAGTGGGACAAAGGGTTCATGGTTCTGCCCTGACGCATATTTAGGCACCACCAGGGTCCGCCGTGATTCGAAATGAAATCGCTGAAGGTGGAGTCGTTTCAAGCTAGGAAAAAAAACGCGCTCGTCTTCCATCGAAGAAGTTTCCGTTTCTGCAAGAGCAGCCAAAATCAAAGATTACCGCCTTCCATCTTCCATCTTTATCTCCTCCAGTGCTTTCAACGAAGCCGATCCAAATGTATCCAGCCAATCCTCAGGGAAGAAAGCGCAATGGCCACCATTTTTTACCTCTGCGCGGGAAAGAGTCTCAGAGGTAAAAGTTCTCCACACTCGAACAAGCAAATCTCTATATTCCGAAGACGCAAAAGGTGAGGACCTGTCAGGGAAGTAAAGGTTGACTGCAATGCTATTCTAGTAAAGGCGGACAAATGATAGCAGCGGCTACTCGCTCTATGGCTTCAATAGTTGCCCCTGAGAGGTGGAGGATTTCGAGGTATAGTAAATCAAATGGACCAAGTGGATCTTCGTCTTCTTCCACTTCTGCAATATATTCCCCCTTCAGATCGAGAATACGAAGGTTCTGTAATAGTGTAATCCATCTCAAACTAGTGATTGAGGGGCTTCGTTCGTGCCACCCACGTAAGTTAACTATTGAAGTCTGTGATGCAAGGTGAAGTGATTTTATGGTTTCTGGGAAAGAAGAGAAATCGAGAGGGTAGTTCCACTGTACTTCCAAATTGACGAGACTAGGACAGTTGTTTCCAATCTACACCTCAATACAGCCTTCAACATCGGTGTTTTGGCCATCACTTAGATACCAAACGGGAAGCAGAATCTGCAAATCTTTGAGATTCGGGAATAGCGGAATGTTCCAATCATAAAACATGTCTTCCAGCTCGTCAATTTCCGTGACGTCGATTTGAAAAGTTTCGATTCGTTCAGCGAGTTCTGTGATAGTCTCAAGAATGTCAATTGGGGGACTAGCATCGAGGTAAAGATTGAGCGCGGTCCCTGAGGAACGGTTAAAGTGTAAATCCAATAGTTCAACATTCCATGCCGTGTACACGTGAGACTATAGTTCTGGGGTTGAACGCGCAAGGGCGTGCCAGTTTCTACAAACGGGGAGAAAAGCTTTGTGTCATGGGCTGTCGAGCATACCTTCCCAACAGTCAGGATTTGAGAAGCAGTTTTGGACATAACAGTGAAAGATTTGTTGGAGGATTTCAGGTGGGATGTCACCAATGGTTGTGACCATTATGGGAGGAAGAAGAGAGGAGGTACCCCGTCCATCAAGATTTGGAGCTCAGACGAATGTTCAACTCTACCTATCTCCCCAGGTCAATGACTGGCAAAAGAGGCAAAAGAATACGGGGAGAGGCACGTAAATTAAACTGTCTCTGGATTAGTGGCGGCTCAAAAGGGCTGTGTAAACACAAATCACGACATTCACTGTTAACTAGGAGATTGAATAGCTCAAGCACTTACTGGAATCAAGCTCGTAAAGGTGAGGAACAGCGAGCTCCCTATCAGGAACTCCGAAATCTAAGGTTGAGCGTTGTACAGTGAAAAAAATTTTCCTATTCAAACTGAGAGGACAGAACTTGGTTGTATCCCGGCGCCGTCTCGATTGGCAGTCCGAACGTGGAAGTTGGAATGCAGGTCAGGTTCTTTTGGCGCTCATGTTCCTACACCAGAATCCTTGCCTGGGATAACAAGCATCGCAAAAGGACCATCTCGTTTTTAAG
Source organism: Flagelloscypha sp. PMI_526 (assembly GCA_021399455.1). Taxonomy (NCBI): domain Eukaryota; kingdom Fungi; phylum Basidiomycota; class Agaricomycetes; order Agaricales; family Niaceae; genus Flagelloscypha; species Flagelloscypha sp. PMI_526. The sequence continues at coordinate 39,758 of JAJTUO010000180.1, forward strand.
CGTGGGCACCGTGAAGACCAAAAGTGGTCTTGGAACAATCAAAAAGCCATACAAAGTTCGGGAGCACGCGAATATGGCAAGAGAGTTCAAGTCGATGCAGCAACCCTATTCTGCGTTTTATTCTAGAAAAACGTGATGTTGTAGCTAGATATAAAAATAGGCATACACCTTTTCTCAAGTTCCTTTGTCTCTTTCTATATCTTCTATTTCAGGACTGAACAAAGTGATTACGTAGAAAGAAGCGTTCCGGCGTATGGTTCTTAGCAGCCTTCTAACTTGGAAGGAGCAAAGGAGGGGAAAAGGGGAGTGAGAGCTTGTGCAGCGAGTATATTCGTCGTTTATGAAAGTTTTGGATGAGCAAGCTAATGTAATTCCGCGATCAGCATGGGATTCAACTACTAAACCACTTTAGACCGTCCAGATACTCTCAAAAATCATAGGCCTAAGTGAATAAAGGAAAAGTGTAGAAAAAAAGGAAGAAATTCTTGATCTCCTTGGCCAAAATCAATCAATCAATGTAAGAGTTGAATTCTCCATTCCACGATTTTGGTAGTCACTGTTCTATATCTTCATAAGTCCGTCTTCAAAAAAACATCGACACCATATTCCCGCGTTCATTGAACAGTTAATTTCTTCACCAACAAACCCAATTCCGAAACCTCGACTGCGCCGAGACCAAAACACCTGTCCAGAACAAGTTCCTCGATTTCGAATCCAAGGGAACGGCGGCATATCAACGTGGATGCGAGCCTCTGATGTTCGGGTGAGGTTCCTTGGGTCAATGGTATAAACTCGGTTGGTTCCTGTTCGTCGGTGGTTTGAGGAGCAAGTTGGTCCATGGTGAGGTGCAGTTCATCGGCAGGTTCTGGCACATCTTTAGACTCCACCAGGATATGCCGTGATTCGAAATGAAACCGTCTAAGATGAAGACGTTTTAAACTGGGAAACAATGGGCATTCATTTCCACCCTCCGGAGTTTCCGTTTCTGCAAGAGCAGTCAAGATTGAAGTTTGCCGCCTCACATCTTCCACTTTTATCTCCTCCAGTGCCTTCAACGAAGCCGACCCAAACGTATCCAACCAATCCTCAGGGAAAAAAGCGCAGTGACCACCAATTTTCACTTCCACTCGAGAGAGAGTCTCAGATGTAAAAGCCCTCCAAACTTGAACGAGCAAGTCTCTGTATGCAGAAGACGTAGAAGGTAAGGAACCTGCAGGGAAATGGAGGTCGACTGCAACGCTAATTGGAGGTCCTCTGTCCAACCAATGTCGGACCCACTTGGCAGAAAGACCTTTGGGCTCTGAAGCCACGGTTAGAGTGTCTGTTGCACCCTCGATGGGCTGACACATCCAAAGAATGGTTTCAATAAGTTGTTCCGGCTCTTCTATTGTTTCGGAGGATAAAGTACCGCTGACCTTCAGGTCGAGTAAAGGCGGACATATGATAGCAACGAGTACTCGCTCTATGGCTTTGATATGAGTTCCTGAGAGGTGGAGGGTTTCGAGGTACGGTAAATCGAGGGGATCAAGTGGATCTGCGTCTTCCTCCAGTTCTGGGATGTAATCCCCGTTCAGCTCAAGAATACGAAGTGCCTTTAATGGTGCAATCCATTCCAAATCAGTAATCAGACTAGTTTGATCGTCCGGGTCACGCCCGGTCTCTACTACAGCTTGTGACGTGAGACGAAGTGAATTTATGTTATCGGGTAAAGGGGAGAGGTCGAGAAGGAAGTTCCATCTCACTTCCAAGTTGACGAGACTGGGACAGTTGTATTGAACCCAACTTTCAATATTGTTTTCAACATCGATGTTCCAGTCGTCATCTATATACCCCGCGATAAGGAGAAAGTGAAAATTTTTGAGGTTCGGGAATAGCGGAATATCCCAATCTTGGTATAGAAACATGTCTTCCAGTTCGTCAATCTGTTTAACGTAGATTTGGAAAGTCTCAATGCGCTCCGCGAGCTTGGTGATGGCTTCAAGAGTGGCAGGTGCAGGACTGGCATCAAGATAAAATTTGAGCGTCGCCCCAGAGGATTGGGCGAAATGAAAATCCAAGGTCTCTATATTCCACCCCGTGTACACGTGAGACCACAGCTCTGGTGTTGAACATCCAAGGGCGTGCCAATTTCTACAAACGGGGAGAAGGGCTTTGTGCCATGGGTGGCGGAGCTTGTATTCCCAACCTTCGGGATCTGAGAAGGAGCTTTTGACATAAAAGTGGAAGATTTGTTGGAGAATTTCAGGTGGGATGTCATCAATGCTTGTGGCCATTGTCAATGAGGAATGAGTGGAGATGTTCTGTTTCACGATTTAGGGGCCTGTTTGGACGAATTCTAAGTCCTAGTTTCTCACAGGCCAAAAGCCTGTGACGGAGGAGAGTTACGTATTTTGCACTCTTCCCTAGACGAAGAGTGAATCAAAGAGCTGTGCGAACATAAATCACTGCATCCAAGGCTACATTGCAGGTCGGAAGGCTCAAGCACTTACTGGAGTCAAGATCGTGAATGGAATGAGCAACAAAACTCTGTATGCTGTCCCTCGAGAGTATAGGATTAAGCGGAATTATACTGAGAATATTTTCTTTTTCAAAGTGAGAGTGTGGAACCAAGTTGGTTGGAGGAGTCACCCCTATTGACCTTGCTGGACGTCGAAGTATAAAGACAGGTCACGTTCCTCAGGCGCTCATGCACCAGCCTCCCTTACGATATCATTGTCTCTGTGCTATTGAACTCTCAAAAGGCTGATTTTTTTTGAAGACGTCAGCGCTATGAAGTGCCAAAAACGGCCTCAGAACAATCAAGAGCCTGACAACGTTGAGAGACCGAGAAGGAAAGGAATAGACTTTGAGTTGCTGCTAGCGACGTTGGGACACATTTTAGTGTAGAAAAGAAAAAGTCTATGTAGATGGATGTAAAGCACGCAGACTACTTTTCTAGATTTCTATACTCTTTTTTTTGTCATTTCTTATTCAACACTTTGGTTTGATCAAAGTGTCTCTGATGCTGTGTTTGCGCTTGCCTCTTGCGCTCATCTGCTCTCCCCCGAATTCCTCCCTCCTCCGGGGGTTCTTGTCGTGAAGGCATCATCTGCTCTTCCAGACCGCTCATCTTCATGCTGCGCGCGTCCCTCGCGCCACTTCGACTCTTCGTCTCTCACGAGTCTCTATTTACTGCCTCAACGGAGTGTACCCTCCCACCCATACGACACCACCACCAATAACCATTTGATATGGCTCATGAACTTCGATCTTCTGGGGCTGGTACATCTTTTCTCTTTTCCTGGCGTCTTGTGTTTGTGAGTTGAACCCTTGCCACCTACAGTGCTCAGCCAATGGAATGCCAAAATGGGAATGGTACCAACGGAGAGCCTGCGCAAGACTCCTACATGTCATAAATGTGGGAACCCTATGCGTGGACATTCGAAAACAGCCTGTTCTTCGATCGATATCAAGCCCAAGATTCGGTCGAGTACAGCACCGGTTTTACTGCCGAAGATCGAGCCTGGCACCCCGTCCATAGCAGAACTACCCACATCCATCTCTCACCACATTTTCCGTGGTGACGAGAATGCAGCTCCTGGCCCATCGACTCGTCCTCCAGGCGAGCTTGTTCGTGCCAGCCAGCCTCTCCCATTTTCCATCCCACCGGATGGCCGCCGTATCAATCCATTTGCAAGGGTTTATAATCCTCCGGCTTCTCCTTCTCGTCGTAGTGAGAGTTCCATGGTCCCTACTCTGGTCGTCGACGCTATCCGGCCACAGCGCTCGGCGTCCATCGTGGCTTCCTCCTCTGACTCAAGCAGTCCCCTTGATGCTCGTACTCTCCAACACATCAACGCTCGCTCAAACATTCAAAAGCGGTTTGGATTTGAATCCCTCTCCATTCATCCGTTCTGTGATATGGAAGCTGCAATTGTCGTCGCCAAGGAGTACAACGACATGGGCCTCAGATCATTGTTACATTCACGCACTGTGCGAAAAGGGAGTACGAGTGCAAGCTTGGTGATGAATTCACCATTCTGGGTCATCGTTATGAGGATTTGGGGATGTGAGAGTACTTTTACAGGCGCTTCAGAATGAGGAAATGGAAGAACCTCAGATGCCTTCACCACTCCCGGTGGTCGAAGCGCCTCCAGAACCAGGCCCTGCGCAAGAACTTATTCCTCCCTTGAGACTGACTCGGTCTCCCTCCTTTACAAATGTATTGTCTTACGTACTCCTGGTTGGAGCGACGCTTGCTGTCAACAAGTTTGTGCTTCCGTAGTTATTTTGCATCTGGATCTTAGTATACCTATACTGTAGTATTGTAAAAGCATTACTTATTGCCCGCGAGCTGCTGTCCTATTTCAGACCTTTCCCTCCATAAGTACCCCTGTTACTCATTACCATTTAATGTTCGTGGATGTTCCCTCATATACATACCATATTGACTGACTCTGTTCTTCAAAATCTTTTTTCTCATATCTTCGCTTATGTCGCCTCTTCATGGGCTGATGTGGTACGCTCTGATCAACGTGCAAAAGGAGCGCATTGGGATTATTTTGAACTTCAACAGGACTTAGCAGATGAAGCATGAAACAATAGTCAAAGTAATAGTTACGAGAAGCATTTCGATGGCGCTCGCTTCTCATGAGCGCATGCATAATATCGAGATGGACCGTTGCTTGCAGCTAGTTGAAATGGTGTCCGCCCATTTTTGTCTGCAATATCTTACAAAGTGTTGGAACGCAGGAGGTTGAAAACGAGGACTGACCAGTGTTATATGGATTAGCATTGGATCTTAAGAGCAACTCGATCACATTGAGATGTCCATTCTTTGCAGCCAGATGAAGCGGCGTCCGAAGATTGTGATCTATCGTTGCATACAATTAGGATGTGCGGAAGGAGGCGACCTAAGCCAGCAACTAACTAGCAGCATTTGGGTCTGCGCCCTTTTTCAGTAGTGCATGTGCCACATCGAGATGACCATGGATTGCTGCAATATGAAGGGGTGTCCGATAACTGAGAACTGTAAAGACTTTCTGAAGATTGGGGAGGTTAGAGATTCTAAGACTACTTACAACCAGTGGCATTTGAATTGGCCTCGGAATTCCAGAAGCGACCAAACCACAGCGAGATACCCTTTCTTAGTGGCCCAATGGAGTGGCGTGAGACCATCTCTATCTTTATACCAGGATTTAGACAATATTTAAGGCAAAGAACCTTTGAACAGACTCACAGGCAATGTTTGGATTAGCCGCGAATGATAAGAGTGCCATAACCACACTGTCGTGCCCCATAAATGCAGCTAAATGAAGCGGTGTCCGATAGTTCTGACCTACAATTGTTCAAAAGGTGAGAATGAAATTGGTTTCGTTGGTTAAAAGCTAACCAAGGGCATTTGGATCAGCCTTTGACTTCAAAAGCACCTTCACAATATCCAACTGTCCTTTATATGAAGCCATATGGAGTGGTCCCCAATGGAGTTCGCATATTGTTGTGAACTGGTTTTCATTGAAAATCCGTGGCATAGCATGGGTTAATTGACAGCCGCGTTTGAACCTTTTATCAAATTGAGATCATACTCTACGGTTGCAATATGTGATGGGATATGAGGAGAAACTGTTACACCATCTTAAAAAATGGCGTATTTGAGAGGCGAGAATGCGAGAGCGGCTCACCCGACCAATCTTTCGAGTGTTCAATGATAGTATCGAGAAATGGGAGGACATTTGGACGGCGAAGTTGATCCCATATTATCATCTCGGTGAAAAGCGATTCGACCATGGTCTTCAGGAGTTAGAACATAGTCATCAAGTAAAATAAAGCATACCCTCAAGTTGCGAGCATCATGGGTGTCCCTATGGGCAGTCACATGCCTGACTAGGTCGAGATTTCCGCCATTTCCGTTTAATAACACAAGATAACGCCCAGAATCCAGAGAGGAAGCCACCAAGTTGGTATCAGCTCCTTTTCTCATGAGAAACTGAGCAACCTCTACCTCCCGTTCAAATATAGCAGCGAGTAACGCCGTTCCATGCTTTCCTCCCACAAGGTTCATATTCGCACCATTGACAACAAGGAACTCGACAACAGGTAGGCAACCGACGCATGCAGCAGATTGCAAAGCTGTCCCGTAGACCTTGGTAACAATATCCATGTCCGCACCTTCCTTAACAAGGAATTCTACAACCTTCATTCTCCTTCTGAGCAGCAGCCGTCAATGCGGTCCCATACTTTCCTCCTCTAACATCTAGATCTGCACCATTTCCCACGAGAAACTTCAACAGGCAGAGAGCCGATATATGCAGCTGCTTGCAGCGCTGTCCCATATTCTCCCGCTACAATGTTCGTGTCTGCACCATTCAAAACAAGTAGCTCCACAGCATCCAGCCTGCCCAATGAAGCGGCGGCCAGCAATGGCGTTCCGTAGTTCCCTCCTACAAGATTCACATCTGCGCCTTTCAAAAGGAGAAATTCTATAACTTGTAGCTTCCCTTCAGAAGCAGCAGCATTTAATGGTGTATCATAATATCCACCTTCAAGGTTGACATCTGCACCTGCTCGGATAAGGGACTGTACGACCTCCAAATCACCCGCCGCAGCCGCACTCTGCAATGGTGTGCCAATGCTCTCGTTAAGAGCGTTGACATCAGCACCCCGCGAAACTAGAAGTTTGATGACGGGCTGCCCCGCTCCCACCGCTGCCGCTACTACCAATGCATGATTCAAGGTGTTTTGTCTATGTCTGTAGCCAGCATGATATGGAGCAAGTCAACAAGTCCGGCGGCGGCAGCAGCAGCAGTGGGCATTCAAGCAGATCATGTTGTTTCACATGTCTGATGGCATCAATAGGAAATTCGAAGTCTCGGAGTGAAGACCAGGGAAATGCATGGAACAGAGCAAGCTGTTGTGCTAACAGTTGCATGCACCCGTTGGGAGGGATATGATGGTACCACGATAGCCTGACGTAGGCATCGACCATGAGTCGGCTATCAGCTTCCTGAGTCAGGTTGTGAAGGAGTAGAGCAAGGCATGCTCGAGATATAGTCTCATGGGCAAGTCGCTCATTGATAGAATACCAATGAACATCATTTTGGATCAAATACTCCTTCACTGACGCATGAGCTAGTCGCAGAAAAGGTGGGTGTACCGGCCCCCAGGGATACTCCGTTCGAATAAAAGCAGAGATTAGGTCGATAATGTCTTCGGATTTGTAATATACCAAGTCTTCGCAGTATCTCGGGAGATTGTCTTCGTCTGCGGGATCCCCAAGATCGACGGCAATGAGGGTTGAAATTTCACTAAGAGGGACTGGCTCAAGGCGAAGAAAGAAAGATAATAGGGTGCAAGCCTGGACACGTCGATCTTCTGACTGATTCGAGGATGTAGGAATAGGTTTCTTCGAGTTTCTTTGGGAGATCCTTTAAAGCCCTGTCGAGGTCTCTAGGATTCGAGCCTGACGGAGAACTTCA
>JAJTUO010000181.1:0-46907 GCA_021399455.1 Flagelloscypha sp. PMI_526
TAACACCGTTGGGGCTATAGAGATAGGTTTTGAGGTTGGCGCTCGCCGTGGTGTTCGAATATGCATGCACCGACGTTTATTGCCTCTAGTTTCGGATCTTATTGCTTGGTGTTACGACTGTACAAGTATGTTTTTTTCTCTCTGTTAATTTATGCCAATGCATTTCATGCTGGTGTTACGGTAGGCGTACATCTATTTCCGACAATTTGCTAAAGACCCCATTATCATGAAGTTACTGGTCAGTAATAATCCAAGAAACCAACCATCGATAAGTTCTTGACCAAATACTTCCGTCAACATTAGGTTGCTGTTGCATGGTTTGTGGCTCAAGTTGCGTTTGGATATAGAAACGAATTCTGATGTTCATGTAGGCTTTTGGACCTGGGTAGTTCACGACGGAGGAAACCTTCTCGATTTCAAAACTCACTCACCTCGCAGCACACACAATGCTCGCTTGCCATGCACTCTATCTCCTCACCGTCACGTGGTGGGGGCAGCCCGCAAAGCTTCTTGAGCCTCCTGTAAGACCCGTAGGTTTCTGCGGATGTTTGTTATGCTCATGATACCCCTTAAGCCGGTATACGCCATCTTCGTCGGTAGTTTGTTGGACAGGGTGGTTCAGGTTTAGTATACCTTGGATAGTGACGTTCTTCTCTCTCATCTTGCTAGGTCTTCTTCGCATACAGGCTTTATCGGCTCTCAAAAAGTTGGATCCTCTTTCTAATACTTACTCTTATGTCCGTGTTCCTACTCATCTGTACCACTTTTTCCTATCTTATCGCGCTCCGAACTTAACTTCCTCTTAGTGACTTATTGGGCCACCGCGAAAGCTATGGTCGTCCCAACGCTGTATGAATTCGTTCATGATTATGGCTGGGCCTTCAAGACCAATTTCATCGGAGACGCAGTTGTAGATACTTTTACAGCTCTTGCCTTGTGCTACTTTCTTAACAAGTCCAAAAAAGATGCTCTCAAAAGGTTCGTTCCCCCCCATCTTGATGTTGGTGCGCGTTCAATCTTCATTATTCCACAGCACATCCTACTTGGTGGAGCGTCTCCAAGTATATACGATTCAGACTGGATTGCTAACATCAATCGTGGCTATTCTCGCTGCCGTGACCTTCCAAGTTTATGGAGGACAACGGAATTTGGATGGGCATTTATGGAACCCTACCAGGGTGTAAGTGCTTATCATCTACAAGCCTTGTTATTATCATCTAATTTGAGGCTGTAGGGTTTTGTAACGCCATGCTAGCAGCGTGAGTCCTCGCATGGGTAACCATTGGCAGCTTGAATTAACATTCTTCATAGCCTCAATAGCCGTAGGAGACTCCGAGAGGCAACAGACACTCCGCTAGACCTTGACACTGTCAATTCACCACCAGTCGAAATTGCAAATCATGGCAAGTCCCAGCTTCAGGTAACATCTTGTTGTTTTTTGGGTTCTTCCGAGTACGAATTACCATTTTTTTCAAGTTTGTAGTGCCGAGGAAGGGCATGACATCCACTCAAAGTGTATGTCTTCGACAGTTTTTTCCATATTGTACCATAACGCTTACAGTTCATTAGGGTCAAACGGCAACAGGTTCAGCTGATACAAGATTGTCATTCTGAGCCAAATAGAAGCAAAACGCATTTACGCCCACCAGAGAGAAAGGCCTTTCGACAACTCTGATATCATGTAAGGATAGATACTTTTATGAGGGACGTTTTTACGCATGTATGATGTGAACAGAAGAGAAGAGCATTTTATTACATGCAACCAAAGTTCAAAAAAAGGATGACTCTCAAATTCCTTGTTCCGTGCTGTGCTAGAGCCTAGTTAGAACCAGGTCTCACTCAATTCTGGAAGCAACATGAAAACTATCTGCTGGACTCGTCTGAGATCGATCATTGATGATGACTTGCTAGACACTTGTCTTGGAAAGGTCTCGAACTCAGTGTTCTCCAATACTCGCAGGTTTGAATTTGAGATTTGGATGGATTATTGGTAAATTTCCCCGAGTGATGTTGGCGTAGGTACAATACATTCTCACTTCTGCGATAAGCGTTTCCCTGTTGAATCTCTCGTGAAGGAATGGAGAGTCAAAGATTCGCATCCCGGAGGGAACCCACTATACCCTGTCCCACCAGCGTTAAAAGCGGTAACAGATGTAAAAAGTCCCATTCCACCATTCTCCGTTGGGCAGCGCCAGTAAACACCTTGATTGCCCCATCGGTCGTAGTCACTGAGTGGTGATGGTTGTTTGGGAAAGAAATAGTAGTTTAAAAGAAACTTACTAGTAAAGCATTGAGCCTTGCCATCGCCAATAGCCCTTATTGAATGTATTCTGATTCTTTTTTCCTAGCACCATTTGAAGAGGTCCATCTGGTTCTCCGGGTTTCGTGTTATTGACCAAGCTGACTGGGTAGATTGCAGAGTTGTTTAGGAAGTGGAAAAGCTATGACTATTGAGACCTTATAGTCTGACAAAGAAATGAGAAGCATACATGGCCCTGGTGGATGCGTGAGTCAGATGCGAATTGAAAGGGTGTTGATTGAACATACACGGCCGTTGATAAAGAAATGCGGCGGCGGTACAGCCTTACTCGGCCACCCCGCGGTAAGCTGTTCCGTGTCGTTTACTTACACGAAGTTAGAGTTAGAAGGGAGACAGAAGGTCTGTAAAAAATGGCCCACCTCTCGATTCAAGGGAAAGGAACATCTTATTCGCCCCAACGTTTGCTTGATTAACAGACAAGAGAACCTCTATTGGATTGGCCCCTGCGAAAGCAAGGTTATTAAACGATGCTTGATTCGTGAAACCATCCCAGTGAGGAACCGCAGAGACGAAAAGTGCAAAGAGGGAGGAAACAAGGAGGACCTGGAGGGAAGAGGCAACCATCGTTGGGCGACGAGCCCACCTCGGCTACGCAGGTCATAATATGGCAACTGCAAGAACATCGGAAAGATGGTGATGCATACAAGTGGGCCGGATAATTCTCGAGATCAAGGTCAAGTGAGGGGTTGGTCATGCGGATGCAGTCCTTTGTGTGTGGACGTGGAGTGATGGCCGAAAAGGGGTTGACCCACACTTTCACGACGAACTTATTCCTATGGATAGTGATGACGCTTTACTACAAGAGTGTTCGAGCTTAAGGACAGCCCTTAGCCGCTTCCAGGTATGTCTAAGCTATTCTTGAGTGGCTTTGGCCTCTTAGATTTTCAAAGTTGATCGTGCACACCACAACAGGATGAAGCATACGAGTCTTCCCTCAAGCTCCAGCGATTCACCTTTGACTCTTCCGAAATTCAGGACAGAAATGTCGAGTTAGAGCAGGAAAATGCAGCATTGCGCGAAGAGGTTGAAATGTTACGCGACAATCCAACCCAGGACCCTCAAGGTTCAGTGGACGTTCGGATCGCCGAGTTCACGCTGTCCCTCCGAAAGCTCTCGAACAAGCTCTCAGAAACAGAGAGACAGCTTCAGTTGCGTATTGAAAAGGATGTTGAACGTGAAGTAGAGCTGCAAGCTGCCAACAAAGCACTTGAAACAGCATATGCGATGGCTGCTCGATGTCGTGCAGAAGTGGAGGAAGGTGAACATCTGCCCTAGTGTCCTATGTCGATTCCGTTTAAAGTTTCATTCCAGCAAGGACCCGAGAATCGGAGGTCATGGCAAAACACACCGCTCTCTCGCAGACTTGTCAAATTTACGATGGAACTATCCAGGATTATGCTTCTCTGGTACGAAATCTGGAAACTAAGTCCTCAAATTCTCCCCAAGTTGAACCCTCCTCCCTTCTCCTCCAAAGCCTTAATAACAACAAACAAGCGATCGAAGAGTTAACCAATCAATTCTCTCAAGCAACAACACCTTTGCGCCAACAAATATCAGAGCTTGGTCTTGCCCTATCCGCCGCGGAGCTAAACCTTAACCAAGAGGCTGAAAAGGCAAACGTGGCTCGTACGGAACTTTCGAATGTTGTACTGGAGCTGGAAAAAGTGAAGTCTGACGATGTGAGTGCAGCTGGCATGGTTGAACGTTATATGCAAGTACAAGAATTATTCTTTCTGTATTTACTAATCTCCCTACAGGAAGTTTAGCCAGACTCAGTCTTTGGCTTTGCACTCGAAGTTGCAGTCAATGCAGTCTCGCCATAATACCATCGTCGACAACCTTCAGGGCCAGCTTTCACTCTTGAACAACAAGCTACATGCCCGTAAGCAAACAGAATATCTGCTTCGCACTGCACTGGATGAACTTGGTGGCGAGCTTATGAAAGAGAAATTTGGACGACGACGGGAGGTTCTGTTGAAGGTTAACCTTCTATCGACTTTAGAGAGGCTCAAACGGACTTCACCAGAGACGTCCGGTGAAGCAAACGCAGAGATTCTGGCAGCGGAAAATGCTGTCAATACTTTGGCTGAAGAACTTCGCCTCGAAACGTCGAAGCGCGTGGACCTCGAGCTGAGGATTACTTCCTTAAGTCAGGAGCCAATTCAGAAAAGCAACAGAGGTCCTGTCGCCATCAACGAAACGCAATCTGTTGAAGTTAATGGTCATTCTCATTCCGATTCTCTTTACGAAGAACATTCTCCAAAGGATGACATAGCTGACACTCACAACACTGACCCTTCTTCACCCCTTGCTCCACCACCACTCCCTCCCAAGGATCATCCGTCATCCAGCTACCAAGCCAATACTCCTCCAGTCGTAGACGTATTGGATACCGCGTCTCCTACGCGCAGTGAGTTAGATGACCCAGTCATCGTGTCTCTGCACGCAACAGCATCTCGCTATGACGAACTATCTCGTTCCCTTCGTGATTGCTTTGCTATTTTGTCAGGCTTGCGAGACTTTATCTCGACAAAAGCATTCACCGATGATGCTGTTTTGCCAAAAGAAGTAGTCCAGGCAGCATTGGACCGTCTTTGCGATTACACGGAAGACGTCAGGGTTGAGTTGGAGATTCGTTCTGGAGACGAAGCGCTTCTCGTGAAAGGATTTGAAACTTTGCTCGCTCTTCGCAGAGGCCCGGTTCACTTGGCGCATTCTCTCAGTTCTGCGGATGAGTTTGATGATGTCGACTCCCAAATTCAGGCGTTCATATCTGGGTCGGAACCAGGCGTGCAAAAAGCCTTCTCCAGCTTGTCTAGAAAGACGGAAGACATTGAGCACGACATTGCTGTCATGAAGCGGGCCATTTACGAACCAACACTTGCAGTTGAGAGTACTGGGCCCTTTCCATCAGGTTCTTCCTCGCCTATCGTTTTCCCATCTTCTAATCTTGAGGTTGATGGTCACGACGAAACTTCTCGTTGGGCTGGCTGGCTTAGCCGCTCACCCTCACCTCATCCAAGTATCGGCACGAAAACCTCAACAACAAATGGCCGCTCCACAAGCCAAACGTTTGGGAATATAATGGCGTCTCGAACTAATATGCTCCGTCATTCGTCGTCCACGCAGAGTCTTCGTCGGCCTAGTGCAATCAACGTTGACGATCCGTTTGTAGGGCTGGGATTACGAGTGCCTATGCCTTCGCATGTGAAAGGACCTATGCCAACACCCCCGCCCGCAAGTTCCACACTACCTAGAAAAAGGACAATGAGTGGGATGATGATGCTTGGACTTGGAGGTGGAGCAGAGAGGATACGACAAACTAGTGGGATCGGGATTCCAAGACCCACTTTCTCCTCGTCCATATCGCTTCATAAAGAGATGGAGAGCTCACAGAAGGAAGTATTGGACGAGGCAGCAGAGATAGAGTAAAAGTATTTAATTATTTAGAGAATCTAATAGTGTTCACCATCGGTAAACGCCTCCCATATTGCGGAGCGGGACATCTTCTCGTACTATAGCAGCAGAAACAATCCTCTTCAGCTGTTTTCTCCTCTTCTCCTCTTTTTTCTCTTCTATTGTCTTCCCTGGTGCGAGGACGACAAAGACGCGGCATGTACGAGTCCGGATGCGTCCGACACGACCTCGTCCTTTGAAATCAATTCTTGGTTGGATGAAGGGACCCTTAGCTACCCATATTTGATCTGAAGCAGTTATTTTCAGTCAAAAAACTTTCAACGGTAAAGATTTCAAGGACTTACGGACAACCAGGGAAGGTACAAGGGAAGGTCTCGCACGCTGAACATCTGCCTTGACTTTAACCAATAATTCCTCAATATCTTGACTCTTTGACTTCTGGTTGAACCGCATCTGAAGGATAGCCCAGTCGATAGGTTTTCCTGCAATGAGACGCGTGATGGGGTTGACTTTGAGAACAGACTGGGTTAGCCAGTCTGTTTTGCCATGGAACTGGAAGAGGTAATAGTTAGCGTTACAAGGAGATGCGAATTGGATAGAAAAGAGAGAAACTGACCTCTGTTCGCCGTACACGAACCTTTGGTGTCGTCCTCTTCACCTTGTGGATGGGTAGGGCGGCAAGTTTAGAAGCTTCAATGGCCGGACCCGCAGGCGTTATAGGTTCAGATAGACTAGGCTCAGTGCTTTCAGTCACTTTCGCCTTCTTTGAAGTTTTTTTCGACTTTGACTTTTTCTGTGGAGTTTTTTCCTCCGAAGTGGGAGCCGGGTCCTCGAAATCTTCAAAAATACCGCCAAGCGAATGAGCTTGTGAAGGAGTGTCTTGGCTAAGACCAGTCTTAAAAGTATCTCGGAGCCATTTGTTCGAGTCGTTTTCTGAGTCTGGAGGTGATGTTGCGCTGAAGGACGATTAGTAGAACCACTTTTTGGCCGTAGGTCACATACTAGGCGCGTCTTGACCGGGCTGCAACAGTAACTCTGGCTGGGAGAGTGCGCGAGACTTGTCGAACTAGGAAATGTTACAGAAAAGCCCAATAATTTGGAAGAAGAAGAACTAACGACACAGAGTTCGTCGGCAGATCAACATCGCAGAGCAGAGGCAAGCCTAGTTTAGGCTCAGGGAACACGTCTCTCTTTCTCGACCACCATGGCGCTGGGCATGTATGATTTCATAGGCTCTGCCATCTACATCGCTGTTCTCCTTGTAAATTCCCTTGCTGTACTTAATGAAGAACGTTTCCTTGCTCGAAGTTCGTCGCATGTTTGTTCCTGTCTACAATTCCTTTTAACATTTTTTGTTGCCAGTCGGCTGGTCCACTGCACAGTCCGCACCAAACCCTAGCGCCAGCTTTAACCAAAGCTACGACCAGTCAGGGTATGGGACATACCAAGCCCCTGCAGAACCAGGAATTAAACAACGTCTCATCGAACTTGTGGCTGCTGTTCGGACAGTTATGCGAAGTTCGTCTAACCTTCTCTTTCACTCATCGAAGGGGCCGCTCATGATAGCTTTTTAGTCCCTCTAATTGCGATAAATATTGTTATCATAGCATACGCGATCGTTTTAGGATAATTGAAGCACTCTGCTTGTCACACACGCTTCTCTTTGAACAGCATGGTATGTTCGAATTCAAAAGTGATATACCGTCTTGTATCGCTAAGGTATAGCCAAAAAAAGAAGTCCCAAAGGTTCCAACGAACGTCGTGTATGTCTATGATAAAGGAAACAAGAGCAAAGGGTTTGCAATCGTGGCAAGTCGTGTCAGATGGTCGTTATACTTTATTCATTGAGGCGGTCGTATTCCTCATTAATCGCTCGGACAAATTCGTTCACGGTATGACCAATCTAGATTATGTATAAGCGTGCGAGAATGCAAAGGTTAGCCATTGAAACTCACATCGCAGGCCTTCCATTGGCCGTCAACTCTTGTGCAGACTTCTTCTGCGCTGATGTGAATTGAGCATGGATTTCTGGATGGGTATGGTCAGTCCAGTAACTTTTGAGATGCAAATTTACTTACTCAATCCCAGAAGCCTTCGAAAGCACGACACTTCCTTGAAGAAGGCGGACCCCTTCTAAGCCATGGCCACTTCCATCCATCCCGGCACACTGGCCGACTCCACTCGTTTCCCAGTCAAAGCTTTTTCAAATATGAGTACATGGTCGGCAGAATCGCGGTGATGCAACTTTACCCAGCGGCTTTCGCGCATTTGAAAGCAATGTCAGGAGTGCCAATGCGCTTCACGCCTATCCAATGAATTTTAGACTCCGCTCAGATAAGGACGTTTTTCAGACGTACCTTGGAAATTTTGGCAATGGATGAATGACCACCATTTGTCCTCTTCTAAGTACTTCTCTGCACATAGTTGTTGGACGTTCCCAGCGCATTCAGTTCGCCCTCTAGCGCAGCTAACGCCAAAATCAGGCTCATTGTCGTCGATCCTAGAAAATAAGCGTAAATTATATGGGATACGCAGATACAATGTAGGAGACTTACTCTCCGGTGTAGATAAGCTTAAGGACGAATTTGTAACCAATTTTGTGGCGAACTTGGTGGAACAGGTTTTCAACGACGAGAGAGTTGGGACCTTGAGACGCGACAAAAAGTGTGACAGGGACTTTGTTCTCGATTTTGTTCAGTGGCAGCTGTTCGGGCGCATCCCAGAAGGTTGGACTTGCAACCGCGAGAGTGGCAAATGCTGCAAGGATTGTAGGGAGATGCATGAAGATGGTTGTAGGATAAGAGTGGGGGGCAAATATCGAGGAAGTTCGCGGCAGAACAACATTGGACGTCATAACTTAATCATGCAATATGCCGCCGGCGAGACTTCAACACGCTTCGTTCTATGACTTCTATCTTTATGCTACTTATCTCTTGACCACGATGATATCTTTCGGGCTCTCACAAATAATCCGTGCACCCAAAACTAAATATTAGGCGATATCCCCGCGAATATAATGTTCGCGTTGTATTTTTGGCACTGTGGGTTTCGACACACAGAATCCTTTTGTTTTTTCGCAAGACAATGACAGTGTTTTTGTTTTAATGTTCTCGTATCCGGTCCACCGTGCACGAATTGTCCTTCCTTCCTGCCCACAGCCAAGTGCAGCTGCTGTAACTCTGTCCGCTTTGCTCTCGCTCACCCCACCTCTTCAAAGTTTAGCTCGCGTAGCTTTTGATGGAACATGGATTTATACCTCCACCACCTTCCCCGTACGTCCACCTCGGTTTCACTCCTCGGTCGTCCGTGATAGTAACTCTATCATAGGTACGGTCAACAGCAGAAGTATGTTCTACACTCGAGTGCCACACATACGGCTGATGCTATCCCACAGTTGCCTTGCAAATGCAGGACACACACCTTGCCCAGGCCAAGCGCGACCTCTCTCAGTACAAACTCCCATGTGGCTCCCACCAAATCTTCAATCGCCTGCAGATCCGTTCTCGTCCACTCCGTTATACAACTGGGGATCTCCGTTTCAATGTGCGGCTCCAGCACTTAGTCCTAGTGCAGTTCGACCAGGTCTGCCTGCACTGTCAAGAAGCATCTCTACAGCCTCTTCTGACTGTCAACATTACGCTACGGCCGTACGTTTTCCTGCGCAAGAAACTGCCCAGCATATCTACAGCCCTTTCACGCCAGTTGCGGGGTTCCCTCAACCAGCGATTCCCCCGCCTTACATGACTGGAACTCAAGATCCTCCTCAAACTCCGAGGAGGAGGAGACGACAACATCGTACGCGTCGACATTCTTTGCCTATGATCTCAATGCCCGCGGAAACAGGTGGGATGCTATATCCAGCTCAGTTGCCGCAGACTGCTCAACCGATGGAACTCGTCGGGGCCGATATTAAACTACCCTGGTCGTGGTGTGATCCGGATAATATTAACGATAGGCCATCCTATTGGAGGAGAGATTATTTCGCAAGGAGGAACCTTCTGCAACGCACAACGGATGCTTTCAGTATGCCACTAAAAGCTCTCAACTGACCTTAGTCGGACTGACCATAAACCTTCTAGCGAATGCAGCGAATAGGGCGAAACCATTGTTCATGTTCAAAGATATTCGTATAAGTCCTCTGCTCTCCATGGACGACGAGGCCCTGCCACCGGTTTCAATGGACCTTAGGTCCATTCATGATCCCATCATCCATTTCCCTGTCCTTGCACGTGAAGGGAACGAAATGGACTTCATGCAACTCGCAACCAATCCTCCACTACCTCATCTTACCCTATACCATCCCAAACTTCCTTGGCTACTCACCATCAACGCAAGCTCACCTGATAATGGGATTTCAGTAAAAGATATCATTGCAGGAATTTGTAGCGAACTTAAAGAGCCTATAGTTTCTATTGATATGTACAATAAAGAGATAAAACCAAAGGACAGGGAGCGAATTGGGTATGCGTATTTTAAGCGGTCGGTTTCCTCTTCCTTCGTTTCATAGTGGTTTGACTTACTGTTTGTTGGCGGTAGGACTAATGGAGATGTCCAAGAAGCTCTCAAGGGTGTTCGTCGTGTCGATTTCTTGATGAGGGATTGTATTATGCTTGGTTTGAGGAGAATGAAGAAGAAAGTTGGAGGACGCGAGGATGTCTGGGAGATCGTTACGACCCCCGTGCCTCCTGGGCAATAGGGCTGTTATATCTTATTCTTTATCTATTCTAGCTGCTATGTATGTAATGCTGCGGACTTTTATTTTACCATTTTTATTGCGCACATGCTTAATAAAGTAATTTCAAGATCTTCAGCTCCTCGGTCTCTTTCTATCTTATCATGATGCCGAGTGGGTATGAATCAAGGAAGGACTCAATCTGGAGGCTTTGGACATATTTCTTGCGCGTCCATAGGTAGCGAAGCATAATGGAGATCTATAATGGTGCATATATGAACATGCAGAGCAAGTCTTGGACGTAGCTGGAAGTTCAGCTGGGAAGTTCGATGTACTTTCTCTGGACAATACCGCGCCTCACCGCTACCCGTATCACCTTATCCAACTTAATTTCAAGCTATCTGGATCATTATCATGGCTATCATGCCCTTTTGGTTTATTGCTTCATCTGTCAGCGCCAAGTTGCGGGCAATGTGATAACGGAGGCGGTCGACCTTCTCATCCTTCTACTACTAACTACCAAGTTCGTGCCTCCGAAAATCCGATTTTTAGAAGAATATTATATCTCAATTCGTTGGCAATATGGCGTCTATAGATCGTGCAAAGGTAGGAAGGTAACTGAAATTCTAAAGGAACTATGAAGAAAAAGCCAGATGCAGTCGTCAGTTCCGGTAAGTAATTGATACAGCAGAACTAAGATCAATCCAGTTCGCGCTTGTCAATCGTAGTTGGATCCAGGGGAGGGGGGTAGATGTCATAATTCTGCCGTGAGCGGACTTCCTCAGTCAGCTCTTCCCTTCCACCTTCATCCCGCAGACGGACCCTAACCGATCCATAGCCAGAGTGACAAAAATCGTACCTCAAAAAAGGCGGAAGCTAGCGAAGTGGCGTTACGCGAAGGTGATGAATACGGTCGACACAAGATAGATACGGTACCATCCGATTAGCCGAAACGAACTCCACAACAATGAAAAGCTATAAAGCAGGGAAGAAATGGCACCAAACTTCAACCCATCCCACTAACTACTTTCCTGCCTCTTTACTATTCTCACTAACAATGTCTTTGACTACTTTAATGGGCCCTTCTTCCAACATTAAAGTTGGAGCTGTTGCTCATGGTATTATGCTCATGACGTAAGCTACGACTTGCTTTTGGTCATTTTTCAGCAGGTTGACGAGTAGTAGATGGGTTCCAAAGGCCATTCCAGATGAACAGGCTTTCGAAGCTTTCAAGGCTGGCATCGATGCACTTCCCAGCGATACCAAAATGCTCATCAACTCTGGTAGGTCCATCAGAGTCAAGTTAGAGTCCTAAATGCCCACATAACTTTACACAATAGGCGAGTTTTATGGCCCCACCCTCGGTACAGATAGTCTCGAACTCCTTTCTCGCTTTTTCGAGAAGTATCCCTCTTACGCCGATCGTGTCTTCTTGTCAGTAAAGGGAGGCTTGAAGGCGGGTGTCATGATACCGGACGGATCGCCTGAGAACTTGAAGAGGAGCATCGATGCTTGTAAGGCTGCCCTCAGAGGCACAAAACGGATCGATCTTTTTGAGTGCGCTCGTGTCGCTCAAAACGCTTCTCTTGAGAGTGTTCTTGAAACCCTCAAAGGATTCGTTGCACAAGGCGATTTTGATTATATCGGGATGTCTGAGTGCAGTGCTGAGACTTTGAGGAAGGCAGTTTCGGTACGCGCTAAACAATTCTCATTGATGTTTCGTGGGATGGTCTAATACTTCTGTGTAGATTGCACCTATTTTGAGTGTTGAGATTGAAGTTAGTCTGTGGTCGTATGAAGAAGAAACTAAGAAAGGTACGAAACATCCTTCACCTATTACATTCCACCAGAGACTTACTGTGAACCAAAGTGATTGCTACTGCTAAGGAGCTTGGACTCTCAGTTCATGCTTACAGCCCCTATTGGTCTGTGGAATGCTCACAGGGACAGATCAAAAAAGCCTCAGACATTCCTGGTTCGCCTTATTCTTCTCTGTCCGCCTCTGTAAAGCTGATTCCCAAGTTTAGAGGGCGATATTCGTCACAGCATATCTCGCTTTTCACCTGAAAATTTTGATGAGAATCTCAAGCTTGTCGCAGCTCTCGAGACTTTTGCTGAGAAGAGGGGTGTCACTGCTGCCCAGCTTGCCATTGCTTGGGTTCGTTCACTGGGCGAGCATATCATTCCGCTTGCTGGTTCTTCTAAGAAGGAACGTACTCTCGAGAATTTAAAGGCTGCAGAGATTGTGCTGAGTGCGGAAGAACTGGCATCGATTGATGAGATTTTGCAAAAGTTCGCGGTCAAAGGTGGGAGGGCCATCGACGGAGTTGATCCCAAAGTTCTCCACCTCTGGGGTTGAACACGCTTACCTACGCAAGCAGATGCGAGAGTTTAGCAGAATTCACTGTACAATACTAGCGACGAAAATGAATGGACAAAACCGTACTATTGCATATATGACCTTACTATGCTGTGACTGTTTCGGACTGTGGACAAATCATGGTCAAATGGTGGCGAGAGGAGCATCTCAAAACACGACACACGAGTTTCCGACCTTTTTATGATCCCTCATTCTGGTTTTACCTGATCGGAACCCCATTGCAGCTCGAGATGCAGCCTCAAATACCTCTGCTACTCCTTCCCCGGTCTTTGCTGAACATTCTAAGTATTGTGCTGCATTGATTTTAGCGGCTACAACCATACCCTGGCTTTAAATTAGCTTCACCACTTTTCAGAAGGGACGACAGTGACACACTTCGTCAGAAGAGATTGGTCGTTGATGAATTCTTGCAAGGCTTTTCAAAATCTTTTCATCATTTCGTAAATCCTTCTTGCAGCCAACTAGAATTATAGGAACGTTTCGGATGTGATCGCTGAGTTCTGGAATCCACTGTTCGCTGATTTTGAGTATAGTGCTGAGCGAATTGATGATAAATTGTCACCTTGATTTGCACATTCTCTAGAGAGTCCGGATAGTCAACTGAGAATGTGAGGAGAATCACATGAGCATCTACGTATGCCATGGGACTGACAAAATGGTCAACGAAATTGGGGGATCACAAGAAGGCAAACTTTGAAACTACTCACCGAAGGCGATCGGCATATTCGTCCTGACCTGCCATGTCCCACAAAGCTAGTTCAATATTACTCTCGTCTACCTGAACCTCTGCAACGTAGCTCTCAAAAACTCTGGGAACATATTCCTGAAATCAGCGTCAGAACAACAATACTGAAGTAGACAAGAATGTTAGGTAACGGACCTCTGGGAACTCTCCTTTGACAAACCTAAAGAACAGACAGGTTTTGCCTACCACGCTGTCTCCGACAACAAGAAGTTTGTAGCGATGGCGTGACATGTTTTCCGTTGGTATCTGAACGATTGCCAAGAAGAATGGATGAGTTATTAAAAATGAAAATGAGCTGTATTTATGATGCGAAGCCATGTCAGCACTTGGCACGAATTCGTGGTATGCGGTGCACTTCTGTACATGCCAAGCCAATGGAAAATGAAACGACCGCTTGTTCCATTGGGCTGGGTTTGTGAGGAGCTCTCTTAATATAATATACCCATTGGTAAGCCAAAGCGCATGTAACCTTTCAAAGAATAAAAGACTTCGATCGGAATCCAAATGAGCGTTTAAGTCCTGCATGAGAAATATAGCGTAACGTTTGTCTTCAAAGATTGTTTGGATGATCTGGGTCCCATAAAAACTATTTCCTTAAGGTCTTGCCGCGATCTTGGAAAATTTGTAGAAAGCATTAGCTTCTGTAACTTTGACTTTATGCCTTAAGAACAGCAGGAGGTCTTGAGATTAAGGACACAATTGAAGTTATGGGGTGAACAAAGATGATGAGCAGAGGCATGGTGTGAAATATCCACGAAACTATACAGTCCTACCGAAACGACCGGTTCAATTCAGAGTGCCTCCTCGGCACGAGCCCAGGATTGCTTTATGGTCTCTTAGACGACTCTTCCCATAGCACTTGATCATCAGCGGGAGGGGTGAAGTACCGACACCGTGACCGGAATGCTTCAAAGGCCACAGAGTAAGAGATGAGGGGTAAGGAATTTGGACGCCAACGGACCTTGAAGTGAACGATTTCGGATAATTTTCTCTACAGTGGCCTCATTATTTAACTGGTCTCTCTAAGTTATACGTTAGTAAAGAAAAAGGAAAGGCAAAAAGCCTTCGGCTTTGAGCAACTGACTGTGACTTGTAAAGCAGACCACTTCGCCCTTGTGGAATTTGGTGAATTTGAGCTGGCAGACGGAACAATTGAATTCGAGTCTTCGATTTTTTGTTCTGCGACGCCAATGCAATATTGTACAAGCGTTTGTCGTTTTGTCCAGGTGTCTGCGGATTCTCAGTAAGTTACTTCAATTCTGTTTGACATAGAATTTAAAAAACTATACCAACGAGCTCTCTCCAAAACTGAGCACATGTTTCCTAATATTTGCATAGCATGTCAGAGGCGGCAAAGCTAAGTCATGATGAGACGAACGTCCTGCCGAGGTGCCACGCCATGTTCTCTTGACATTGCTTGTGCACGATTGAGACGCGTCTGTAAAAGAAATAATAAATATACAAGCATGAAAAGTCAAGTAGAAGACCTGGAGGAACTGTTATTTGGTCGTCAACTTTGCGATATTCCTACATACAAGGTTACGTGAGATTCGTTCCGAAATATGGATTAATTAGCCGTGAGATACCTTCAAGACCTGAAAATTCAAATGTTCAACAAAAAAAATAAGGACCAAGATGATAATTCAAACCAACCTCCTTGAATAGAGACAAGTTCATGCAAGTCGAAGCATTGATGTATATTGTTTCCTGAGTTAATCGTCGCGAACCATCTTGAGAGGAGAAGAATGAGTTTTCCGACATGCTTGGTTCTCAGAGTATATAATCAAAGGTAGGCAAGATGACGAAAGGGCTAGTGGATGTCAAGAGCAAGTTGTGCCATCAGAATGTACACTTTTTGAGAAGAACACATCGCGTGGGTTCTTTAAATAATAATGCCAATTCTATTATATCCGTAAATGTTCTAAGTGTACATGTACACCTACGTGTAAGGCCGAGCCTGAGTCAGGAAGAACAAAGCGGGAGGAGAAGAAGGAACAGATGTCGATAGCGAGGTGCGAGAGTGTGATGAAGTCGATGAATGTGCTTTGGTATATACTTTATCCGTCCGTGAAATGGGTGTTACAGAAGATAATGCCGTAAAAGAAAATAGAAAAAAAAGGGCAGGGTACTATGATTCAGCAGCTTCAGGGTTGGTAACCCAAAGTTTGCGTTTTGGCACAGTAACAATCGAAACTTGACGTCGATCCATTTCTTCCTCCATCCGCCGTTGCGCCGTGGTCTCGTCTTCATCTTCGTCATCATCTTCATGGTCGGTGTCCACACTTCGTGCACCAGCAGGTGTCTGATCTGGATGAGCAAGGGTATGAGAAGGAGTGTGAAGGTAAGGGCTTGGGGTTTTGTCGGGGCTCGAAATGGGAGGAAGGTTCGGAGACATTATTGGGCCATGACCTTGTAGGCGGGCAATCAGGACAGTGAGAACTGATCGACGGGCCAGCTGTCTCCATGAGGTGAAGACCATAGAGATATAGAATAGTACAATCCAAACAAGGAATATCGCAAAAGAGTAGCGTGGTGAGTCATACCACAATGCTACAAGAATGAGGACACAGCACCCAAGAAGAACTGCATGGAGAAAGAGGCGGAAAACGACAACGAAAGGCGAGGGCATCATCAAGTGGGAGGGCATAGTGTCGTTTTGGAGTAAGTGTTCCTGTGCAGGTGTCGGTGGACCTGCGTTTCGTAATACCTGACTGATAGCATAATCTAATTCTCCAACGGCATTGAGGGTGCGCCGCCTCTGTAACCAATCAACCTCCCCTAATTGGCGAGATGCAGAGGATGCGACAGCTAATCCTGGGTGGCTGCTCGATGAAGCTTGTCCAATTGAAGACCGTCGACCTCGAGAACCTTGTCCTCGATTTAGAACCTCAAAAGTACGGCTAGAAGGGGTGGGATGAGAGTTTGTTGATGTGCTGTCGTCGGATAGACGAGGGACTGAGAGAGTTTGGTGCTGCTGTGGAGTTTGTTTAGAGTTGTTTGACGGTGACTTTGATGGCAGTTTCTCGCCAAGATCGACGGTCTCGGGCTCTGCAGAATGAACACCCTTTGTCTGTTGCCAGGATCGCCAAATATCGAAAAGAACTAGAAGAGGAAGGATACCGTATAGGCATACGAACAGCGCAAACCCAGCTCGACCATGATTGGTTTCGAGAAATTTGGGTCTATAACTAGTTATGTCACGGCGAGTAAGGGGACTCGTTGAAGCCTCCGCCGTGGTAAGTGCGCTCCCGGATGCTAGACCAGCAATTCCAATACCCCCTTGAGTTGAATCAACATCTACAAGACACGCGAAAAAGATCAGGCGAACTTACATAGAATGGCGATCAACAAGTACCATAAAAATCCCCAATCACCGAGTTCCTTTGGAGGTTCGACAGCGGCTGTCGCAAGTTTTGACGAAGAGGTGGGTGAGACAGATAATCGAACACCAATCAAAGCAGCTAGGAAGGCTGCAATTGATATCGACGACAGTACCTTGTGAACTGTCGGTGCGCTGTATTGTACAGAGAATGAGCCACCGTGGGGTGACGAGCCTGTGCTTGTCGGAGAATTTGGAGAGGATGTGGAGGTAGGTTGCAGTGATGATGCGCATTGTGTTATCCACCTCAGTTTAACGCCTGAACCATTGGCGTCAATGCCTGAGGTAAGCGCTCCATCTTTAAAGGTAGCGTTTCGTGGTGTGAGACGGTCATTATATGACCGGAGGATCCACAGGTCATCAAGATAGTCTCCTGAGAGGGTCTGCCCGCCGAAAATAATAGTGTCGGTGTAGGATGCCCGTGACGATCCAACTAGACCTTCGTGGTAAGAAAATGCGGCAGCGCCTTGTCGAGGAGAAGGAAATTTCTGTTGGTTGTTAGAACCTGGGTCGCCAGCGGGGACGACTCGAACCCATGAGCCGATGCTCAGGTCAAGAATATCCTTACGCTTTCGTAAGAGTGATGCTGCGGAGGGATGACGGAGAACGACTCACCACTTCACCCTGGGTAAGTCCGCCATCATCAGACCAAGCTGCGACGTCGTAGGTTCCAAAGAGCAGCAAAGCCTGCGATGTAAAAGCATTGGACGCCCCATTAAGGTTAGGGACCATAACAGCATCCAATTTCGGGGCCGGGCATCCAGCGTGGGTGGAAAAGCTTTTGGTGTTAGAGTCAATAACTTGAAAATCCTGAAGCGAGCAGGCATTGGTCGAGGAGTTACTGCATGTCCCAGCGGCAATTAACTTTTGGCCGATGGCGGCGCCAGAGGTTGTTTGAAGAGGAGGAAATTTCTCGAAAACTGTCTGGTTCCAACTTCCCAATGCATTATCTGGAAGGTTGGCAGATAAAGTGCCAGCCAGTTGCAAGGACCAGAGGCCATCTGTAAAAACATGGGAACCATCTGTTCCTCCGGTGAGATAGACAGTATTATTGGGTCCGGGTACTCCTTTTGGGTCTGAAATGGGAGCAACGCGATAGTCAATTCCACCAGCAGCAGCCCAGCGCGGAGAAGGTCCACCTGGGCTCATCTGAACTTGGGCCCAAAACTGGTTCACCCAATCGAATTCCCAGACATCGGAGAGGGCTTGATCATTGTCCCCTGAGGAAAATGCATGAGCTTTGAGTCCAGTATCTTGATTTGGTGAGGACGGCTTACCTTTGCCGCCAACAACAACGAAGGAATGGCGATTGCTTGCCGCGAAGTCCGTCCCAAAAACAGCGCTGCTTCGGGCAGGAGGTTTCGTTGGAAGATTGGCGGGGGGTCGTGGGAGAGACCAAGTTAGAGTATCGAGGTTGAGGAGATAAGTGTTGGCTTGAGCGAAACCGTTGGCCTCTCCTCCAAAGATTACGAGACTTCGTGAACCGGGATCGTATCCTACAAAGTACTTGAGAAAAACGGAACATATGTCATGAATTTGAATCACACCTATAGCCGCATTCTTGAGTCCAGGCGGATTTGTGCTCCCGTGAAGGAGACCAGAGAGGTTGATGTACTGCCACATAATTTAGCTGAAGGGTACCACGCGTCGAAAGACACAACATTACCTGTAATGGTGGGCTAGGAAGGTCACCAACAGTAGTCTGAGCAGCAACACATATACATGTAGCGATGAAGGCCAGAACAAGGGAGACGGGGGCCATACGCCCGCGCTCCAAGATGAGGGGCGGTATCAAGACTATCCAACTTCGGCATCAATAGCCTTCTCCAAGTCTAACCACCATCCCGCTAATCCCCTGTTAAGCGGACCATTCTACTTTTGTGGCTCTCGAAAATAAGTCTGTATCACTTTCTTTTTCTTGTTATATACAGATAATCGAATTGAGTGTCCAGCTTAAGTAATATTCGCGTTGCCAAACGCCTTCGACAACCTTCGCATGTCTGAATCGCCAAACAAGCGACTTGTTCGTGAATCCGACGCGTCATTTACTGATGTGTACGTGATACTGTTACCTTAGAGACCCTCTAGTGTCCTTGACTGTCTCTTCAGCAATTCGCCGGTCGATGATCTTGCCGCGAGAATCAGAGCAGCATCATCGCGTGGACGGAAGAGTATGGTGTATTTTATGTACACCCTTAGTTCTACTCATATTTTTTAAGCTGTAACTGAGGGCTACAAATCTCCCCCAACCCAAACAACCTTCACAAAGGCTCACTCCACTGGACAGCTGATCTTCCAGTCTTCTAGAGACGCCCAACAAGCTGCCTTACATTCCGTTTCGACATCACCTTCTCTCATGACCATTTCCTCGGAAAAAAAGAGAGGTCGAGATACCCCGGAGGACGACCTACCTCCAAGCAGTACAATTGATTTCAACTCAAGTCAGTCCGCAAGCTCTTTAGATTCCAGTTCCGGATCCCAATCGGACGTCCGACCAATTAAGCCGCTTCGGAAGGCGTTTGGTCGAACGGCGCAATCAACCCCCGCCCTCGGCCTACCAAAACAAGCAAATTCTACCGTTACCGAAGAAAGTTCTGAAGACTGGAGCTTCAACAATAGTACAGGCAGTTCCCCATTCCAGCCTATGGAAATTTCAGATTAAATTCCACAGCACATGTACCAATACTGACCCTCCAATCTGTACAACACAACAGCCACAAGAACTTGCGTTTATATTCAACCTAGCAAATCCTGGTTGTTTGTCAGGCTCGTGGGTAGAACATGAAAACCTTCTAAGTCGGCTTACACCGAAACATCGGTCTCTTGCGTCAAAATGGTGATGTCTTGATGTCTCTTGCACTAAACATCCACACCTGGACCCACAAGGCGACGAAAACAGCATGCTCAAGCGACCACTCTATTCCTTTCCTGTGTTCATCTCTCCCACCAACCGCAATTGAGCATAAGGCCGGCTTTATTTCTGTTACCGCCGAACCCTTTCACCGCCTCCACCACACCGGAAGCAAAGAGATCGTGGGACAACACGTCCTGATTCCCCTTCTGTACCCTAATATTCGATATATAAGGACTTGGCCACAGTCCTTGTAGTGTTTGACACTTCTCTTATCCCTTTAACCACCACTGTTTGGTCGCTCGGCGCGTCAATTCAAGGTTACATACGCCCAAGTAAAGTTGCTATTCCTTAATTCTGGTGAGTTTGTAGACCTCAACGTTGTGCTCCCTTAGCCTATGTTAGGCGTCTTCGATTGCTAGAAAACGCAGTGGAGAGGTTGGCCCACGGCCTCCACTTGATTCGGCGCGCCCTGTGAAGCCGACTAACCCATTGTTTCAGTACACCGCCGCCCATGAATCATTCATACGACCTTCATAACTCGTCGAGGCCGACTCCCCCATCCTTGCCACAGTCTCGTCCCAGTCAGCCGCCTTCAGTGGGGCTGGATTCATCGATTCAAGATACTGACCCTTGCCTATCAGGGTATGTCAGCTGCCTCCGTTTTGCTACACGTTTCTGATACAGATGATATACAGCACAAAACATGAGCTCGGCTCATTCTCACTCCCTTCTTTTGCGGAGTTTGCAAGGTTCGTGCCTTGGGTTTTGTGTGGCGCGATTTCATCCTGACGAAACGCCTTGCTCCTTAGGTCCAGCAACTATAATCCAGAGGCTACTGCTACTGGTCAACGAGAAGGTTTTGGTTACGGCAGTTATCCTGCTGACCATCGTTCGCGAGGTATCAACTTTGGCTTCCGCACACCTCCGCCCCTACTTCCAGATTATAGTCAACATAGCGTGAAACGGTGAGCGTCAGAGACTTCTGCTACAATACGTTCTAATTTTCTTATCAGAAGAGCTCAAACTGTTTTATCAGAGTATGCCTTGGCTGTTTACATTTCATCCAGGAACACAACATAACCCTTGTACTTTGTTAGGTCGGTCGATCATCCTGATTCACCATCCCAGTTCGTTTCTTTTCGGATGTTTCATCCTTTCACATTCGTGTTTTGATTGAAGATGTAGTCATTTCAGTGGCAACTTCTCTAACATGTTTCGCGATCATCTTCCTGGACAAGCGCCATCTCCTCGCATCGATTCTGCAGGCTCCCGCAATGCCAGTCCTGCTCCCTCATGGGACTCCTCTTCTCGAAACTCGAGCGAGGACCCGGCCACGCAACCAGAGCAAGGCATGTCATGGGAGGCGTATGCCGAGGTGCACAAACCCAACAACGGCCCCACTCACTTCAAATGCCTTTGGGAAACTACAAACAACGGAAAGACAAGTGTTTGTGGTTACTACGCTAAGAAGCAGCTTGTGAAGAGACACATTGAGACGACGCACATGAAACTGAAGTGGGTCACCGCCTCCAACCTCGGCGAATTCGTTTGCTCACGTTTTCGGGGTCGCTAGACCGTATCTTTGTGAGTACTGTGGTAAAGCCTTTCCCCAAGTGAGTGGATTCGAAGTTCTACCACCCCCTGCTAATGTCGATCGTCATCGTGTAGAAAACAAGTCTCGATATTCACCGATCTACTCAGTAATCGACTTGTCTCCGTTCCCTTCCACCCTTTCTAATGCCATCTTTACAGCAATGGAAGTCGCCCCCATGCATGCCATTTCGACTGTGGCCAAACGTTTAGGGATCCGGCCCGTCGGCACAAACATCACGTTGACGCCCACAACTACATCCCCAAGCAGTCGAAGCGCAACAGGAGACTGGACGGTTCCGAGATTGATCAATTGTAATCTGTGTGAAATTGCGCATCCAGTTTTATATTGTACAACGGCTGGACCTTTTGGCCTCAACTTTTTTGCCCCCATTTGTCCGGGGAATCGATCGTCCTTACTTGCCCCCCGTATTTAACAAATTTCCAGCATATGTGCTGCATTTCCGGCTAATTAAAGTTACTTTAGTTGTAGCCATCTTCAAATAGAGGCTAAACATAAACTTACACAATTTATCCTGAATGTAATTCAACTTTGAACGAAATTTGGAGGTGAAGCAGAAGTCAGCGCCCCACATAGCCTTCAACGTTTAGCGCGCAAGTGTCCCGAATGGTCAAATTTTGCCGTCAGAACTTTCGGGCCTATGCTCTTATCCGAACCTCAGCTCTGTTCAAGGGTCTCTAATTTTGAAATAGTTCACCTCGGGTGCAAAGTATCGCCACGTGCAGTGCTTTGTTCGTTGATCAAATTTTGATTCGAATCCAACTTTTGGTCAGCACCAACCAGCTCAACCTTCCCAGAGCCCTGTGTTTGTCAGGAAGCAATAAATTGATTAGATCATCCCGTATATTATTTGGTGACTCCCCAGCTCGTCTAACCTGTTTGTTGGGCCTCAAAGCTTTTTCTAGTCTTCAGTTCATCTTTCTACGTAGCTAATCTTCTCTCTTTTAACATTCTCTTCGTCGGAGTGCAATGATTTGACTGTGAAATCTTTTTGGTCTCTGCTTAATAATCCCCTCGTCACCTAACAAAAATGCTAATTGCTATTGTCTGCCTGCTTTCCAATTCGACCCACTGGTGTTGGTGCTGACCTTCCCCTCTGGGTCTGACAACATCAAAGCTTCGTTCAGGCTGTATGGCCCGGTAGTAGTGCCTTATTTATGCATCCTTGAACACAGACCATCAGAGAGCGGACCTTCCACCCAGTTAGAGTCCCATGCGTTGTAAATTCTGTCCTTCCCATAAACAAGGAGGAACTGTCGGCATTTTAAATGCTTGTGAAAGCTAGTCCGCGATAATTTTCATGGCTCAGTTGATGATGAGTTCCCGAAGCCATTGATTATGATACCCAGCCACAGTCCCCGATGACCAACATTACTACACTTCCGTTCACTTCTTTTATCCACGTAATGCATTCCCTTGTGGCACTTGTTCTCGATGCGTTGGTGTCATCCAAGTAAGTAGTTTGCAAACTCGCAAGTTTGCTGGGATGGGGATGGGTTCATCGGCAATGTTTACACGATTTATACACTAATATTTATTTATTTATTTACACTTTCTGGGATTAAGACGGTTCTTCCGAACGTTTGATTCCTGGTCACCTAATTGTTAGGGCAAGTCAGAAGGAAGACAACGGCTTCTTCATCCTGTCAAGAGCGGGCGATGCTCTGTGCGGCAGTGCTGGGGTTGCCAAGCTTTCCGTTATCCGTGGATACGCTTGCCCGTTTTCAAAAGGTGTGAAAAACATGGATGACTTTTGCAAAATGCGCAGCTCCCCCTTGAATGACTTAAGCAGTTCGCACAACGACGCTCACTAAAATCTTTTAGCGCCCATGGAAATGGCCCTCACAATTGGACCCGGGCCGGCACTCCTACCTTTTTGGGACATCTTGGCCAACGCTGTGACCTCGTTTCATGCGTTTCACTCACCATCAAATGGACCCTGCTAGTATATAAGTTATAGGTGGAATCGGTGCGGCCCTGTGCAGCCTTTCTCTTTTCCCCTTCTCCTTGGTTGCATCCAGTCTTTCTTGCTTTCTTGTTCACGAGGCTCCCGCCGCCATGTTTCCTTTTACTTTTTTGGTGGCACTTCTTCCACTCGTCTCTGCAGCATCTCTTCCGCGCGCCCGTCATGAACATTCTGAAGTCTTTCCAAAACGTCTGGGAGGCGCCTGGCACCAACCTAGAGACCATTTCGCCCATGCACTGTTTGCTCGTGGACCTGGGGGTGGCTTCCCCGAGGTTGGTTCTCCTGGTACGTTCCTCAAAACTGTTATCGGTACTTTTTTAAAAACATCGTTAACGACGGCTTACAGAATGGTCTGCCGGCTTCCCCGCTGCTGGTCCATCTGATGCTATCGGTATGTAGTGCCCTGCGGTCAAAATGAAGGTCCTGATCATCTTGCGATAGGAAAACTGCCCGCAAGTTGGAAAGCCGCGCTTGACGCAGCAGTTAAAGCGGGAAAAATCCCGAGCACTCCTCAGACCACAGTTGGGCCCGATGGACCATCGTATCCCAACGGAGTCGATCCTATGGACCCAAAAATCTGTTCTTCAACGGCAAAGTGTCGGATAGCAACTGACTTGTGGGATGCACCCGATGGCGTCTTTGCTTCTAGTTTCGATGATGGTACTTTTCCATTATTCTGGCTTTTCTTTTGGTTCTAGAGATTGATTTCTGTACTCAGGTCCTCTACCGCCCACCACCAAGCTTCTCGACTTTTTAGCCCAAAACAATGTGACCAGTACACACTTCATGATTGGGACTAGTATGCTTCAGAACGTAGAGGAGCTTAAGAAGCTTCTGGCTAGTGACGGAGACTTGGCTGTTCACACTTGGTCTCATAGGTATACGACCTCCCTGAGCAATGAAGAGGTTGCGGGAGAACTTGGCTGGACAATGCAGCTCATCTACAATTCCACGGGCGGCAAGGTTAGCGTCTTTGTGCCTCATTCGAAATCCAGGCGCTGATCTATATTTCCCGTAGCTACCTCGATACTGGCGTCCACCTTATGGTGATTCCGATACGCGCGTCACAGCTATCGCGAGGGAAGTCTTTGGTATGACTACAGTTATCTGGAATGAAGAGTTAGTTATTTCCGGAACTTCTCCCTTTTTTTTTCTCACATTTCTAATTGGCCTTTTTCAGTTCTGAAGATTGGACTATGGATTCGCCTGGTGGACCTAATGAGGACAAGATTTTGAGTGACGTGAAAAAATTCATCGCCACTCCTAACAAGAAGCCTGGTCTTATGCTTCTCCAACATGAGCTTTCCGATGAAACTGTCGACGTTTTTATCAAAGCTTTCCCCGATGTACAGCCTCCCATTCTGCGCTCCATTCTGTAATAACTGACGGGCGTATAGATTGCTACGAACGGATGGAAATTCATGTCTCTTGCTGATGCTTATGAGGCCGACGATTATCAAGACAATCCTCAGTACATCTCTCTCTTTGGAACTGTCCTCCCCAGTTCAACGTCCGCGTCTGCAACATCAACTAGCAGGTGTGTATTCATCTCCTTCTTCGAAGTGAATCGAGCTTAACCTTTTCTTAGCAGTTCATCTGCAGCTGCACAAGCCACAAGCGGTTCGCAGACAGCTGGTACCAGTGCCAATTCAACATCGATCGGTCACCGCCTATCCTCCTTGTATGCTGCTTCTTTGGCCACAATACCCCTTCTCTCATGGGCTGCGGCACTCCATCGTTAATGACAAAGACGAAACGGACACTTCAGAATGTACTATGCTTTTTGATGCTTTCTAAGTAGATTTCATATCTTCAAAGGACACTTTTCTACCGAGTGCAAAAGTACTTCGGATTATTTACATTTTTATGGACTTCTTACCTACCCTATTTCCAGGCTGAAACCTTGTTTTTTTTTCTATCTTTGCATCGTGATTTCCAGAATGGCGGGCAGGAAACTGTAACTCATGCACCAAAGGTAGAGTTCGACCAACATGAGTCCTAACAATTTGGCATTATCTAAATCCAAATTATCAAATATGTAAGACGGCTGATAGCCTTTTTGTAATTCTTTATGGTATATGGTAAACAATCCTCTAATCAAGCTTTCTGCGCCTATAAGAAATCTGCCTGGGATGTTTTGGCATCGTAATCATCGTATGGTAGTTGTGGGCGGGAACCTTCTCGATCTTGAACTCTAGGTTCCGTACAAGGGTTGCTAGGACTACACCGAGTTGGAGGTAGGCGAACTAAGGGGAAGAAAAAAAAGGTAAATAAGAGGAGAGGAGGAAGAGTGTTATATACTGACCTGTTCACCGATACACCTATGCCTTCCAGCACCGAATGGTTGGTACGGGCTGTCTGTGCCCTTGCTGACTGCACCGAACCCGAAATCGACCTTCTCGCCTGCTTCGTCGACATACAATCGATTGGCCATAGCAGCGACACCTTCTGAATCATTCCACCTGGCAGGATCCCACTCATTTGCATCTTTCCAGACAGCAGGGTCCGTTTGGGAAATGAGAGGTGAAGCAAGAACGTAGTGGCCTTTGGGAATGACATAGATGCTATCCTCACCTGCATCGCGGGGAGCAGCAAAAGTACGGGGGACCGGTACATCATCACGAACACCGCGTAGGATAGAGTGCAAAGGAGGATGGAGACGCAGGGTTTCGCGGATGACACTATCAAGAACCGGGAGCTCACGAAGCTCGTCATATGTCATGGATCGGAGGTGGCCGTCTGGAGAACCAAAGAATTTAACCTGTTCCTCGTACAACTCTTTTTGAATATCTGGCCTTGAAGCGAGATGGAGGAGGGACCAAGAGCTGGTAGCGGAGCTCGTGTGTTGTCCAGCCATAAGGAGGGCAATCATCATATGTGCAATCTGATGGTCTGGAATAGGCTTTCCGTTACGGTACTTTTGCTTCATGAGAGCCTCCAGCATATCGCCTTCCTCGAAGTCAACAGACTCGCCAGAACGACGCTTGTTCATGATACCGATGTAGAAATCAGACATTTTCTTCTGAGCTCGGTCGCGGCGCCAGTAGGAAGGAAGGGGGAGGTTAGGGAAGAGGAAGTTAATCGGAGTGAAGCCACCATCGAGGTCATTATATAATTGAGCAAAGCTTTTGTCGAGATCCGCGCGTACCTCCTTGCCTTGAAGGGTACGTGATGCACATAGAATAATGAGTTCGGAAAGTGCATCGACGACATCGAAAGAACCCCATTCGTTGAGCTTGTTCTTTTGGAACCCGGAGAATTTGGAGTCATGGCGGAGGTACGACTCGACCTCATCCTCAATCATGCCCACGTAAGACTTCAAGTTTTCCGTAGAAAGGCCAACTTTCACGAAGCGTTTTTGCTCCATGAAAACTTCATTCGGAACATCATAGACAACATCAGTTCCAAAGACAGGAGTAGTCAAATGCTTTGAAAAATAATCAGGTTTCGGGGGTGGGGATGTTCAAACAAATACATACGGTGTATGCATCCTCAGCGTTGAAAATTCGAGACTGGCCACCCAACACAAAGTTGTTGCCCTTGGCGGACATGCAGGCAGTAACTTTACGACCGAACAAGATGAATGTGAAGATATCTCCATACTATATTCCAACAAGGTGAGAAAGCAGGACCAGGCAGATTGGGACCTAAAAAATACCTTTTCTCTACATTGGGAGAAGAATTTGGCCGGCTCGTCGCCATAACCTGCCGCAGACCCAAACCAAGGAATGTAATGGAACACTACAGGAGGAGCAGTCTTTGACTGAGGGATAATCTTTAATAACAAACGAATCAACTTCCAATGTACTTCCAACATCTAAACTGGACGGGGACAAACCAATTGGCGAAGAACATTCAGGAAGATGACAACGAAAGGGAGCGCGACGAGACCAAGGACGATAGTTTGTCTGTCCAGCGACTGAACTTGGACCAACAGCTGTTCAAGCATGGAGGCCATTGCGTTGGCGTATGGAGGGAGGAGGCAAGGTCTGTCAACCCTGAAATGGAATTTTTTGTAGGCGGGGCTCAAGAAAAATATGGCGCGATGATCCACATTGCTCCGATGAGACCATCCAACTCCAGCTTCTACAATTGGCCGGACACCGAAGCCCATGTCCAGTTTGTTCTGGGCTAAAAATTATTCCGAATGATGATGTCTTTTTGGTGGCAACGAACTGGTCGTACGACACGCGCATATGGTGTGTCTTAACAGGCACCCCAAGTTTTATTGCAGTTCACTCTTGCACTAACTGTTCAGTCACATATACCACTCGTTTATATAAACAAACGAATGAATCTCTACTAGCAATGTTTAAGTAGTACTTGAATTGACAATAAAAAAGAAATTCCGCGAAAGTGAAAAACCAAATGGCCAAACCAACTAACTATTCAGAACCCTCAACAGCAACATCTCTCCTCCATTGATCAATTTTAGACACTTTTGCAACATCGTGCATAGGCATAGCAGGAGGTGTAGCCATTCCCCCCATCATACCCATACCCCCCATTCCCATGCCCATTGAAGGAGGTTGGAAAAACCCACTCATATTCATCGAAGGAGGGTTTAAGAACATGGCGCTCTGCTGGGCAGCAGCCGCCATCATCATCATCTGTTGCTGCTGTTGCTGTTGTTGCATCATCTGGTGTTGCTGCTGTTGAGCCATAATGTACGCAGATCGTCTTTGCTGTTCGGGGTGCATGCCTAGCGGTTTGTCGTCCTCATCGGAGTCCCCTCCCGGACCAGCCGCGCTGGGTAGTGGTGAGCGGAAACCAAGTGAAGGAGAGAGGGCACGAGAAGCTCGAAGACCCAGAGGTTGATCGTCATCGTCCGAGTCGTCTCTTGTTGGCATGCCAAGGAATGATTGGGAGCGGGTCGGTGAGAGTCCACTCAGCTGAATAGAAGGTGCACCACCACTAACTTTGCGAGCCATTACAGTAGACAGTGGAGCGTCTTCCTCGTCCGAGTCGTTATTATTGAATGAACGCTGGTGACCCAGAGCTCGATTAATGGTTGCAGCAAGCGGAAGATCTTCTTCGTCACTGTCATCTTGACCAAGACGAGGGTTTGAAGGAGATGGACGAATTGTATTTCGTTTCTTGCCGCCAGCGTCAGATGACCCAGAACTCCATCGTCGATTGAGAGTCGACGCCGCTTTTCGCGGTACAAAGGCATCTTCTTCGTCGCTTTCCTCTTCCTCTTCTTGTCGAGGACCCGGTGCAAGGGGTGACTCGAAAAGAGGCAAGCTTGGAGCAGAAGCAGATACCCGTGGAACATCGGGAATGAGTGCCTCCGATTCCAAAGGCGAAGGTGGTTCCTCAACTTCCCCCTTCTTCTTTTTCTTCCCTTTCCTTTTTCCTTTCCTCTGCATCTCCTCTTCCTGTGCCTGGACCCTTTGCCTCTCCTCTGCTTCGGCGGCCTCGATAAGCTTCAGCTTCTCCATCTCACGCTCCCACAACGGATCGTGACCAAACACCGATTTGGTCGTTGCCCCAGGACGCTGTTGTTGTGGAGGCAGTTCCAAGTGCTCCTGTGACTCGAAGTTGAGCAAAGGTTGACGTTGGGAAGGATGTCGACCAAGATCTGCGCCTTGAGGATTGAAAGAACTTAAACGTTGTATTCCAGGTCTTTGCGCAAGAGAAGTCGGGTCAATAAGAGGACCACCTCGCGATGAGCCACGGTTTGACATGGCGGGTCGTACATCTCCTTGGAAAGTCCTAAGAGTTTACAACATGTTAACAAACCCTCACCTTTGACTCAAAAAAAGAGCTCCTTACCGTTGTTTACTCTTCATCTCAACCTTCCTATTCTCTAAATCATCAATTAAACTCCTCCCATACAATTTCCCAGCAGGTCTCCCTGTAAACGCTTCCTCCTGCTCAGCGATTGTCGGATCCCTCTCAACATCAGGATCCAAAATGGCTTGTTCGCCATCTACTGTAACGGCAGGCAAGCCAAGATCTGAGTATGCAGCGTCATGTTGACCGTCTACGCGAAGCGTATTTCTGAAAGTGAGTTGAGAAAGGGAGAGTGTCACACGTGGATTAGGTATGAGAGAATTGGAATGAGCAGTTGGAGCAAGCACATCTGAACTAGCAAACCCACTGCTAGAAACCACAGAAGAAGGTCGCGCAGATTTGGCACCAGGAGGGAGTGGAGGTCCCGTTTTTGATTCTCGGAAGCCTTGACTAATTGGTGGTTGTGAGCTAGGTCCAGAAGGAGGTGGAGGCGCGTTTTGAAGTGGACTAGGCATAATCAAGACCTTGGGTCGCAATAGCTCCATTGTCGACAGCGGACGTGGTTCGGCAGCTGGACCCATGGACATGATGGAAGGCGAAGGACCAAACGAAGTCGTGGATTTGTTTCTTTCGTGTGCTGCCATTAGTGCACCC
Source organism: Flagelloscypha sp. PMI_526 (assembly GCA_021399455.1). NCBI lineage: Eukaryota > Fungi > Basidiomycota > Agaricomycetes > Agaricales > Niaceae > Flagelloscypha > Flagelloscypha sp. PMI_526. The sequence goes on from JAJTUO010000181.1 coordinate 29,736, forward strand.
TTCGGGTCGAAGCGAGAAATAACAGAAGGCGCCCGAAGAGCAAAAGGATTATCATCATCACCAAAGAAAGCCGTTCCCATTGTTGCATTCGAGTTGGTTCGTGCATGTCGATGAGGATCATCTAGCAAATTCTGTGAACCCAGACTCGCGTTGGACTTTGTTCGAGTGTGGGACATTGGCATGGGTGAAACTGCACGCTCTGAGGGGCCGGATGTGGGAAATGGGATGGAGATGGGGTCTTCAGAATGTCGATCCTGTAGAGGAACAGACACACCACCGTCTGGAATCCCATAGGAAGCACTCCGAAAGCTATCGATTGGGATAGGTTCCTTGTCGACGGTGTCCAAGGGGGAACCAAAGGAGTGACGTCGGTCACGTATGTGAGCCGGTTGGACAAGGGTGTCCATTTCACCTACACTTCTCGACCGCATTTTTTGTCGTCTCATAATTTCATCACCCAGTTGTGGAGAACGCGGCGCTGAGGGGGAACTTGGACCTGGTACAATAGGAAGGGGAGAGGTAGCAGCACGACCCTTGCCTTTAGCGTTGTGAGACTTGTCTTTAGAGTCTTCCATGTACGCTTCCAGACCCCAAGACGAGAAGTCAGGTTCTTCTCCAAGTTGGTCCTCTACGTCTTCCTCCTCTTCCTCTTCGCCATCATCCTGAGCGAAAGGATTCCGAAGCATGTCTACGGAGGCCCGCGATGCAGCTCGAGCATGTTGTTTCGTAGTTGTACCGTCCAGTATAGACCTACTAGATACACTGACGGCATCTCCGTCACTTGGTAGTGAGACCCCAAGGAAGTCCCCACTCTGTCGCGGAAGGTTCTGGGATTGCGTACGCGGACGTAGGATGAACCCGGGACGGAGATGAGCGAAAACGGCGCTTTCTTTGGCATTGCGTTTCGCACGCCCCTCGATATCGTTGTCATACTCTGCTCACGAATTGAGGCGGCGGAATAATATGCAGTGAGATTAAGAAGAACGCACCAATGAGAGCGGCCGCCAGCTGGAGGCGGGAAAACAAGCGAGCTTGGTTGCCCGCCATGCTGGTGAGAGGTAGAAGGACACGACGTCACTTTCTGTGGCAGGCAAAACGGAGACGTCAACGGAATACTCTTGGATTGATCCTTTCACCGCGAACATCAACTTGTTCTTATAATCCGTGCTTGTTCTCCTTCGGAATTTTGTGATGAGCATCTAAATGTTAGATTCCATCGCCCATGCTTGTCAAACTACAACCACCATGTCTCACTCTCGTTTTCGACCTTGCATAGATCTTCACAACGGCCAGGTTAAACAAATCGTTGGCGGAACACTCTCTGAAACATCCCCTTCTACTCTCCAAACAAACTTTGTCGCAACGTTCGCGTCTCTCATAAACTTTGTGTTCTCGATATGAACCTGATCTGGGGAGTCTCAGTCAACCTCCTTCGTATTACGCTGAACTATACCGGAAACATAATCTGGAAGGCGGGCATGTCATTAAATTAGGGCCAGGGAACGACGAGGCTGCAAAGAACGCTTTGGGATCTTGGCCGGGTTCGCTTCTCTCCTCTTTTTGGGGGTCTGCTGAGATCATAAGGGAATTGACTCTTGTTAGTTTAGGTGGCCTACAAATTGGTGGTGGTATTAATGAGAAGAATGCCAAGGAGTGGATTGATGCTGGCGCAAACAAAGTACAATTCATCCTACCTCTTTCCTTACGGACTAATAAATCAACTCCAAAATAGGTGATTGTAACATCGTATCTTTTTCCAGATGCGAAATTCTCTTTGGAAAAGTTGAAAACCGTGTCTGAAGTTGTTGGGAGAGATAGGTTGGTCGTTGACGTCAGGTTAGCAACCCTTTATCTCTCTTCATGTATGAACCATTGCTAAATCTTTTTTATCCTAGTTGTAGAAAAAAGGAAGATACTTGGATTGTTGCCATGAACAAATGGCAAACGTTAACGGACATGGTTGTGAACCAAGGTACACCACAGAATTGTGGAATTTCAGCAACACTAAAAACATGTATTATAGCCTCGTTGGATTTGCTTAGTGAATACTGCAGGTCAATTCTCATGTTATTCTGCACTTTTACTTCAAAGTCTCAGATTTCGTAGTGAATTCTTGGTCCACGCTGCAGATGTCGAAGGCTTATGCCAGGGCATTGACGAAGAACTTGTCTCCAGTGAGTGCCGGTATCTTTCAGCACTTTTTATTATACATATTTCAAGGTCTTGGAAAATGGGTCAAGATCCCCACAACTTATGCAGGTGGGGCCAAAAGTATGTGTTCTCTATCCCTCCCTCACAGTCTTCGTATCGTAACGAATATAAGGCATCGAGGACCTAGAATTAGTAGATCGATTATCTAATGGCCATGTGGATTTAACATACGGAAGGTCAGTACAACGATGATTTTAGACATCTTGGTGGTGGGCTGAAGCTTCCCCAAGCGCGTTGGACATATTTGGAGGGACCTTGGTGAAGTTTGAAGAGTTAGTAGTTAAGATTAATTCTATACAATGAGCTGCATATGTAGTCCTCAATATATGGGAGCTTTTTGGTGTCGAACATGGTTGCTGGACTGATGTGTCACACTGTGCAGTCGGATGTGTCACCCTTCCTCTCCTTCCTCCAACCATCGTCAAGGTTGGTATCGTGTTCCTCTCCATCCCCTCTCTCTCCTTCTTCTTCTTGGTGCTTAGGTCCTTACTATATACTTCTCAGACTCCCTACCAAAATGCCCGGCAAGGTCAAGGCTTACGAACTCCAGTCCAAGTGTGTTCCCCTTCTGGCTAACGAAACTTTGTTTCCCCTAACTACAATTGCTCTTAGGTCCAAGAATGACTTATCCAAGCAACTGAATGAACTTCGGACTGAACTCTTGTCTCTACGTGTTCAGAAAATCGCTGGTGGTTCTGCATCGAAACTGACCAAGATGTACGCGCATCTTCATCTCACTTCCTTCCGTTCCTTTCGCTGGTGCTCATTGATTTTTCTATGATAGCAACACCGTCCGCAAATCAATCGCACGAGTATTGACTGTAACGAACCAGAAAGCTCGTCAAAATCTCCGGGAATACTACAAGAAGAAGAAATACCTTCCAATTGACCTTCGCGCGAAGAGGACACGGGCTATCAGGCGGCGCCTGACGAAGGTTGTCCATTTATTTACTTTTTTCCTTTCGTTCGAATAAGTGTCTAACACACCCAATAGTCTGAGCGATCTGCAAAGACTCTCAAGCAAATCAAGAAGGAGCAGAACTTCCCAGTTCGCAAGTATGCAGTTAAGGCATGAAGGGAAACTGATTGGATGAATGAGAGCTTAGTGGAAGAAGTGAGATCCTGAGCTCTGGTCCTCCTCGTTTACTTGTCGTGCATTGTTGTATGCTTTTTTCTTTGTCCTTCGCCATTTTCCCTATGCAAAATATGCACATGCTTGCAAACGTGAGAGCGATCGGTTGATAACATACATGTCCCGGCAAGTTTTCTATCCATCAGCATCGGGAAAGAGGGATTGCGATGAGGTCATTTGCTTTGTGCGGCTCTTTGTTTTTTAGAGAGAAACTGTAAAATCGAGGGAATTGTCTTTGTGCTCATGAAAACATGTGTTGGGGGGTGATTAGCGGAATACTCGGAATCCCCTGAATGAGCCCTGAATGTATGTTGCTCGGGAATTGACAGCTGGAGTGAGTCGCTGAGCCGGGTGCGGTCATTGTCGCCTCATTCGTTCTCCTCTGACGCCCGTGTCCTCTTCACTGATTCCTTGGCCCTCCATCTCCTTCTTTCCGCTAGTCCGCCGGTTCATCCTCGTCCGCACGAGCAGTTCTTCGTCTTCTTTCATCTCCCTGGCTACATATTTATTCCTGCGTTGTTGCGCCACACCGGTGGAATAACCCTGAGATCATCATTCAGTATGGTATGTTCAATCCACCGCTTCTAATGACTCTTTCAGGCCCCAAGAAAAACCTGGCAGCCAATGAGAGATAGTCATACACGTGTTCTGTTTTTTGTTCGCAAAGAGGCGTGGGTTGCCGGGAAGATGTGGTTGGGTCATATTGCCTGATGGGCTTTTGAACTTCGCTTCTATCCAACCCTACCTTGGGTCCTGCCTCCATGTCCCGGCTGCTAAAACGAAACGATGCTGACCACCGCCCTTCTCGTTTGCAGCCCAAGTCTACACAGCGCTCGCCGCCTGCATCACCCAAACTTGACCAAAAGTCGAGTCGCCCGCGGGACCCGTATCCAGTCCCCAGCAACAATCCGGCCAGCCAGTACACTCTACTAGAGAAACTCGGCACGGGCAGTTTCGGTACTGTTTACAAAGCCATTCACAACGATACCAAGCAGGTTGTCGCTGTGAAACAAATTGGTAATTAAAACACCTCTTGTCTCATTTGAAAGCCGACCATGCTCAACCCGCCTTCTTCTTCGTAGATCTTGAAGACTCTGACGACGATATATCCGAGATCCAGCAAGAGATTGCAAGTCTTGCCCAGTGCGACTCAGAATATGTCACACGGTACTATGGCTCCTTCGTCGTCGCCTACAAACTCTGGATCATTATGGAGTACCTTGAAGGTGGCTCCTGCTTAGACCTCCTCAAGCCTGGCGTCTTTTCCGAAGCACATATCGCAGTCATTTGCAGAGAACTCTTGCTCGGTCTTGACTACCTCCACACCGAAGGCACCATCCATCGTGACATCAAGGCGGCGAACGTTCTTCTTTCGTCGTCCGGACGGGTCAAACTAGCAGACTTCGGCGTCGCCGCATCGCTTACAAATACTCTACGCCATACATTTGTGGGAACGCCCTTTTGGATGGCGCCTGAAGTCATCCGCCAAGCGGGTTATGATGCGAAGGCGGATTTGTGGAGCTTGGGCATCACTGCCATAGAGATGGCTAAAGGCGAGCCACCGCTGGCGGAATATCATCCGATGCGCGTTCTATTCCTCATCCCTAAAGCCAAACCACCTGTTCTCGAGGGACCATTCTCAGTAGCATTCAAAGACTTCGTCAGTCTGTGTCTAACGAAAGACCCGAGTGCGGTACGTATCAGCATCGCTTCTCCCTCATTAAACCCTTTTCACTTATTCCCGCTTCGTAGCGTCCTTCCGCGAATGAACTGCTTCAGCATAGGTTCATCAGAAACGCTAAGAAGACATCGTACCTGACTGAACTTATTGAGCGGTACCAGGATTATAAGGCCCGCTCACCACGACACAAGGCACCTGAGCAATATGAGCCAACTGTTAGGAATAGTGGTGCATGGGATGGAACAGTGAGGAGCGAATGGAACTTTTCAACTATCCGATCATCCTCGGCAATGGGTACCTTCCGGAGCATGGCCAAAGAACTCTCTATGCCGCCTGGGATGATTCCTGATGAAGATGATGAGGATTACTTGGAGGAGAATGGTGCAGATGCAACGGCTTCGATCGATACTGGCGCTGCAACAAAGGGGAGTGAACAGAGTAGTAATGGAGTTGGCATTGGGATGAATTCAGCTGCATCGAGGACAACTATGATCATTAAGCCTCCACCGTCTCCAGACTCTGAAAAGGATATTCCTACGCTTCTAGCGGACGACCAGTCATCCTCCGAGACGTCCGGGTTACCTTCCACACCTCCTCAAGATGCACCTCCTGCGTATACCGGCTCTCTGAAAGGTAGTCGACGAGCCTCTTACGCTGCTAGACAAAGCGTTACTGGAAACGGGATAGTGATGAGGGAGGCGGACCTTGGCACTGGTGTAGACACCATCCGGCCGGTTAAAAAAGTGGATACTACTGGTTCACTGAGACTATCGTCGGAGTATGTTGGGAAGATAAGCAGAGAAACAAGCTCGTCCTCTTCGCCTTCCACACCGTCTTCACCGACTCTGCACCGGAGAATGACCAGCGAGGCAGGAAAAGCAGGAGTGTCACTTGTAGATGATGTTGTGCTGCCTGTACTCCAACAGGTACTGTTTTATCAACTTTTTGTCGCAAATAAAAACCTGACCTTTTTTTCTTCCAGTCTATCCGAGACGACCAAGACGCTCGTGAAATCGAGGCGTTGAGTATGCTTTCGCGAGGGTTCACAGAACTCAAAGAGGTCAACTCTGAGCTCGCTTACAACGTTATTCTTGACATCCTTTCTGGGATCAACGAGTACGTCTTCTTTCCTCTTTCCTTGCATTAAGCTAATGTTATACACTCTCAGCAATCCTGCAGTTCGACAACATGTTGCGACTGCACGGAATCTCTTCCCGCACAAACGTGTGATTCGTAAGAGCGAGATGACTGCGAAAGGTCTCGTCGTAACGGAGGAGCTCGAAGACATCACTGGCCTTCCATCGACAACTTCAAACCATACACGACCAGCATCAACGTCAAGTGCTAGCAAGATTGATGACGCCGTGAAGGCTCGTTCACCGATCTCCGAGCTGTTGTACATGCGTTGGCTAGATGGGCTAAAGATCAAGTGGCCAAGTATAATGGGTGCTTCCTGAACCTAAACAACTGGTCATCTGAGGGCTTTGGGTCTGCTTTCTTCTCTGTTGAGATCTTTCTCTTGCTTCCTTTCTTGTGGCATCCTATTGCGCAAGGACATTCATCTCCGTCTCTTTTCACAGTATTATCTCATGCAGATCTTTACTTACTTGTCCCATTTAATCCCTCTGTTGTCTCTCGAGAGTTTCTGCTACTATACATATATACCTCCATTATCCATCCTCCATTCATCCCCTTCCCCACGACACTATCGACGCCTTTTCCTTTTTCCTCCTTGCGGGTTACCAGTTTTTTTTTTGCCCCTCCGTGGTGGACTCTGAGTTACAACATAGACTACCATTGACGAATTCTCTTTTTTTACACGCTCATGACGTACGTACTTACTTAACTCTCTTACGATGACGATGAAAAAACAAAACAATCATGATAACTGTTGTCACACCCTCAATTGTTGACGGCTGGAGACCCTGACCACGAGGCTTCCCTTCTAACACCCACGATGTTGCCAAGGAGTTTAGAACCTTGTTTCACTCTCACACTAAATAGCTAAAAGCCGTTGCAGCTATATAACATGGAACAAACCACTGTGTCTCTTCCTTTCTCCTTCGGAAATGCTCACCCAGGTGCTGCCAACCGAGATTTTGGCACGCATCCTTTGGCACGCGACATTTGAAACGTTGAAGCAATGCGCTCTCGTTAACTCAACTCTGCTGGCTTTGGCACGCCAACACCTATTCGCGAAAGTAATGATTCCTCGGCCCAACAAAGACAATTCTCGTTTCCTGGAAGGTCGAGGACGCGAGCTCCTTTGTAGTCATACCTTTGATTTGCAGATTGCGGTGATTCGCGACGTTTATGCTCGGAGTTCAGAGCATTATTCGAATCCTGAGCAGAAAAAGATGCTTATAGAACTTCTTCCACAAATTGGGAATAGAATTCGAGCCCTCGAGATGTGGACGCTTGGTACTTACGGCTGGAAGCAACTCGCTCAGCAGGTTGTGAAGCCTCTCATGAAATACGTGATGCCTCACATTACACACCTGAATCTCGACACCATCAAGGAGCTTCCGCTCTACACTGTCATCCTGCCGGCCGCCCAACAACTTCGCCACCTGGACTTTTCAAGCTGGTCCATCGAAAATGTGCCATTAGAGACTGCAAGGTCAGCGAGATCAAAACGTTTGGAGACGGTATCGTTTCCCTATATGTATTCCTCCGATGAGGGTAGTCCTTGCATTTCCACGTTCAATGCCTTTTTGGATTCTGGCAATCACGCCGTCCACACCGTCAGGGTTCGTTCTTGCCATAACGAGCAGGGGCTTGGGCCATTTCCTTCGTTGTCCAAGTTTATACGCCGTGTTATTTTTGCTACAGATACCTACATCAGTAAGCGTTTCTTCTGAGTATTCTATCCTCGTCTACCCAGCTTGTACTGATGCAACTTTGTTAGACGAGATCAACGACATTATCCCTCCTTCTCCTCCCATTCTACCAAAACTGGAAATTATGGAGTTCATGATCCGTGGTTACAAAACTGGGATAAATGCTAGGTCGATGTGGCCAAAGCAATGGAATAGTTTGATGTACAGGATAAAAGACCATATCCAACTTCAGCCTACTCTCCAACGAATCAACATTCACCTTGACCCCATAAATCTGGCGCCCTTTTCGAAATATTCCGATGAAGAGCTAGACGGACTGCCTTTACCACCGAAAGAGTGCCTTCTTCAGCTCAGGTTTTTCCTTGAGCAGGATGACAATTATGAGGAAGTGGGAGTTGCGATAAAAGCGAAGTTTGCGGCTTGGGTGACGGAAGGAAGATTAGAAGTGTTTTATCAGCTGCACAAGTGGTATTACTATGAGTATCTTGACCTGTGACAATGAAGAAATTCATTGAGCGAAATTAAGTGTAGAACTTTAGCTCAGCTCTTTTGGTCAGGCCTTTGTTAGATAGACTAGTCAAATTCTTCGTATATTAGATACACGAGATCCCAGTCGTATGTGTTGAAAACAATGACCTGACAAAAAGTTATCATGCCGATGAGTATCCGGCCCACCGGCTAACTTGACCACCCAGGGTTGCCTTCTCCCATCACTTCGACTCGCTTGGACATCTTGTTTCTCCTTGTCTCTTTAATACCGCCAAGGATCTTGGTTTTAAATCCTTACCTTCCCTTTCATCCTCTTAAGTATCGCCTCGTCCCTCTTGTTGGCGCGTGTCATGTCAACCCCTACCAAATTGACACCTCCATGGGACTTTCTCCCCGTCGACATCTCCTCTGTTGAAGGAAATGCACACCCTGAAGTAAAGAGAATGCTTGCACAACCTTATGGATTTGGACAAGAGGATACTGGTGAGTAGTTCGGGTTCATTTTTTATCTAGTTTGGGGGAACCGTAGTCGCTGTCGCTAACCAGGCGTGTATAGGGTTTGCAGGAGACATTGCAAGACGATTAAAACTTGTGGAGGCGTCTCTTATTCCCAAGGCCGAAGAACCCAAAAAGTTAGAGGCCAGAGTGGTGTTTGAGATAGATGCTGAGACTGGTTAGTGTGTTCGATTGTCCCTCCTACGAACATCGATTTTCATGACCTCTGTAGATATGTTGAACGGTGGCGGGAATATTCATGGAGGCTGTTCTGCGTTTCTTGTCGATTGGTGCCTGTCTTCCTCCCGTTCGACTGCAAGTCCTAATCCTTCATAGGTGCTCAACAGCTGCGCTAGGCGCCTACACGTACGAAACTACAGGTAGACCTCAGTGGGGTGTTTCACAATCCATTAGTACGGTATATCACTCTCCGGCTGCTTAGTAAGTACCTGGTGTAGTTTTGAGAGACGAGAAAGCATCCGGGACTCACTATCACCTCTCGTTTAGTGGTGACAAGCTAAGGATCGTGAATACAACCTTAACTGTAGGATCAAGGGTTGTTTCGGCGCGAACAGAGGTAAGGCATTTCGTTCTTTGCTCTAATGTCTCTAATTTGTTAATTCATCTCTGTAGATTTGGAACGCAACCCACCATCGACTCGTTGTTTCTGGCATACATGTTAAGATGCAGCCATCTGGAGGCGCTAAATTATAACACGGATCAATTGTCCGCTGTCAATTTTGGAAGCTGACCGGAGAACTAGATGTGGTGTATACACGAATTTGGCAACTTGTTGTTAACTGTGTATGGATTGTCAGATTTATGGTATATTTCTAAGCAATTACAAGCTCTTGCATTAACCATAGGGCCCTCCCAGTGGCGTCATATAGGATGGCCATCGTAACGATAGCTCGTGGCCCTTGCTTCTTGCAGCCTAATTCAAGACATGGATGCAAGCCGGCCTGAAATGCCTTGAATGGACCGAAGCTTGTACAGAACTACTTCCCAAATCCTACTTAGACCTCAGTCCTGCTTCATCCCATTAACAGGTCCTTTCTTAGCCGCCCTGCGTACACCTCTCCTGACTACCCTCACGACCTTCCTTGTTCTTTTAAGATTCTTCTCTCTTCCTTCTCCATTCCTGATTATCTTTCACCTCCACTATGTCTTCGCTTCCCACTGCTGAATCTTTTCTGCCTTGTGACCTCCCCAGCATTGACATTTCTTCCATCCAAGGAAATGCTAAACGCGAGGTGAAGGAAATGCTTGTTTCAAAGCACAATGTCTATTGCACGGGATTTGGAGGGGACATTGCCAAGCGACTGAAACTTGTAGAAGCGTCCTTTCTTCCTAAATGTGATGAACCCAAAAAGTTTGAGGCCAAGGTGGTGTATGAAATTGATGTTGACGTGGGTTTGTCTCTCTTACTTATCGCCCTGTATTCTGCCTGTTTCAATCTGACCTTCCATATTTCGTTAGATATGTTGAATGGTGTCGGAAATATTCATGGCGGCTGTTCCGCGTTTCTCGTTGATTGGTGAGTTCTTCACCGCCAAAGCCTCATCCCCAACAGTTGAAATTCCAAAGGTGTTCCACCGCTTCGTTGGGCGCTTACACTAAACACACAATTGGGACACCCGAATGGGGCGTTTCACAAAACATTAACGTCACATATCATTCGCCTGCCGCTCTGTAAGTTTCCGATGAATCTAGGACAAAAATACTCACCAATAATCAAACGCAAGTAGGGGTGAGAAACTTCGAATTATCAATACAACTATGACTGTTGGTACAAGAATTGTGTCTGCAAGAACGGAAGTGAGGGTTCCAACTTTCCTTCTTTGAACGAGCTTAGTCGTAACATTTGAACAAGATTTGGAATGCAACTCGCCACCGACTAGCTATCTCAGGCATCCAACTCAAGATGCAACCATCCAGAGGGGCAAAGTTGTAAGGACTATAATAGGAAGAAGAACCGTTCTCTATTTTGCTAGATTGTATGTACAAAGAGAAAAAGACTAGATCGGAGATACACTTGCAACTAAGACTAAAACAAAACTAGATGTAAAATGTTACGCTGGAGCATCTGGCATGAAATTCAATTGTCGGAGGAACGAATTCCACTGGTCTTCAGCCCCGCTTGACCCTTTGCTATTCTGAGCATCAGAAACGATATCCTCCCATTGTCCAACACCGCTAAAGGCAGCCTCTTGCGAGGAAAGTCCAAGCTGGGGGTCAATCTGTCGTGTTGGTAGCTGCCAGACCGATGAAGACGAATCAATCTCCGGCTGACACAAAAAATCAGGAAGCCCTTGATCAGGAGCCGGTGGTGCGGCCTGATCGAGACCAAAAAAAGTATCCAATTCGTTGAATGAAGCAAATTGAGTGACTGGGGCAGTATTTAAGAATTGGACTAAACTCGGATGAACTTCGAGATTCACATCCCCCAGTTGGAGTGTCGCCTGCGGTTGCTGTATTTCCTGAGGCTGAGGGAGATTCTGAGGCAGGTTCTGGGGAGGGGACGGTGTAGACTTGGATGACGAGGACTTCGAGACCAGGAGCCTCGTCTGTCCTCCAAACATTGCAAGCTCATCCTCCCCAAAGTCTGGAGAGTGAATCACAATTTCCGATCTTGTGCTTCCGCTATTCTTGTGCCTTGTGTAAGCCGCATTCGCCGAGTGCTGAATCCTTTGAAGAAGCTTCCATCCACTCTTGGTCCGGAGAGAGACAGTGTTAGCAGCTGCAGTCTCATACATTGCGCATATGGAGTTAAGGTCTGACAAAGCGCTGTCAACCATGAGGCATGAAGGGTTATAAATGACGAGGCATCCAAGAATCATCTTCGGTTTTTTAGCAAGAAGTATGTGAAAGTCGAAAGGAGACTAACGGATGCTGACAGTACTAAGAAGTTGGTTAGAGATGAACACAACTGTGATAGATAGATCTTACAATGCGTCCAAGAATGCCAAAGGCGAGTGAGCAATTCGGGAAATCGCTTCCAGAAGACACGTTGGCATTTGGCAATCCAGGAAGCTGCTCGATATGCAGCCAAAAAGCTTCAAGGAGTAAGTTGGAACCAGAGAGAAATATTTTAGGGACGAACGAAGGGGCAAAAGGGCTCATGAGAGGAGTCTTCGTCGGATCACCGGCTGTATCTTGCAGAGCCCTTGAGAAATAAGCTCGATGCTGACGAAAGTTTTGAATAAGGTGAGATATCAAATCAAATCAAATTCGCTCACCACAAAGAGCATTACTAGAGGAGGGACAACAGGTTCAATCAATGAGCCTACTCAAGGTGCGAAATAAAAATAAATAGACATACGTGCCGACCGAATGAGTCCTGGGAGACTAGAGTGGAAAAGTAATCTCGGAGTAATATGATCAAAATTGCCTCCTTGTTCGTTGACAAAAAGAGTATTCAAGTGGGCAGGGATAGGCACCTCTCGGATCTTCCTATCCAGCTGTAAAATCGTCTCATATTTGGGAGGCGTGGCAACAAGAAGCGTCTCGACGACATCGGAGTATAAGCTGCTCACAAACTCATGTTTCCTAAATGGAATGATGAGGTAAAACACCCAACGAACAAACATGTCCTACCACCTAAAAACTAGCCAAGATTAGCACACAGTCATAGCCGGCCGATTTTACTTACATCCCATGAGGTGTTGCCCATCAGAATTTACCATACCAACATCCGCCGCAATTTTTGCATCGACATATGAATGTCGAATCCCAATTGGCCGCCCCATACTCATTGACTGGTAATGGGAAAAATGATCACCAGAGCATTGAGTTTCAGGTTACTATACGAACCGTGAATGTCTCATTACATATCATGTCCCAGAACATATGGCGTCTACGGTTAACCGTTTTAAGATCAAGGTTCCACCTTGAAATATCTCGATGTAATCCAAGGCTCTGAGCAATTTTGCTCGCGAAGGAAAGGAGGATCCACTGAAGTAAAGATCACCGTCTACTCAGTGTTTCTAGGTTATTACTTACACTTGGGTGTAACGTCGCGGCAGAAGCGACGCCTCGGAGTTCATAATAGATTGCAACAAGATGGATAGCCTGGACAGTAGCGCACTCTGGAGCCTCGAAGACAGATTGCATCGAGATGCAGGCTCGACCAAGCTCGTAGAAATGATCAGCCTCTTCCCAATCTAATAGAAGACTTGTTAGCACCTAAAGTCAAGTTGGTAATGGGAAGCGGTACATTGGGTCTGGGTTAAGTCCACCCAAGTTCCTATAGCAAACACTAAGAAGAGTACCGCACAGTGATGAGGGCGTAGTAAAGTTTCAGCTTCTTGAGGAGACTGTCTTATGATTTCTAGTGCACGGTACGTTGGGGCAAAGAACTCGTCGATAAGCTCTTCTCGAAGCACAGGCGTATATGACCAAGCAAATTGTTCGGTATATAGTTCACACAGAGACCACGCTTTAAGCCTCTCAGGAAAGTATTGCAGAATAGACGTGAGGGAACCTTTCTGGTAGTCCAAAGCAAAAGGGAATTGCGAGGAAAGACGGCGGAGCTGGGGTTCAAGCCGGTTTGATGGGCAAGCAGGATTAGGAGTGTCCCCAAAATTTGAAGAGGCAGCCTAAGATAAAATTAAACTTGGAATGCAACATGTAGGCCAAAGATACCTGGAAAAGAGTCTAGCAAAATACTATTAGAGATCCAGGAGGTTGAATGTTGAGGAATGCCCATACCTCAGTTCCCGCGGAAGGTCCAAATATTTAGTGTTTCCGAGTTCTTCAATTGCCAGCGTGCCTAAAGAATCGGTTGCTTCTTGAATGGCTGTCTCCGCTTCCGCTGACCTCGGTATTGAAAGGTCAGGGTCTCCTAGACCGTCTAACAAAGGATGAGGTTCGTTTGAGATTTTTGCGTATACTGCAGTGAGCGCATCCTCTAGTTGAAGAACCCTGGAAATACCCTTGCGTGTCAGAAGTTAGGTGTCGGTTTCAAAGTGTAGAATGTGCGTACCTTGATTGAAGCTTTTGTTATTTTGGCATGAAGTTGCTCCGTACCATCAAGAATAAATCTTGTTCCTTTCCCTGGAGCAAGTTTTCCTAGTCTTGAATGAGCAAACGTCTAGCTAGTAGGCGGTTCGAAGTCTAGCAACAAACCTGTTGGGCTGGAGGTGGGAGTGAGATGGTTAACTGAGACGCAGAGACGCATTCAACTAATAGGGTTTACCAGATATTAGAGCACCCTCTCCGAACTGTAGGAATTGAATACGGAGTGCTGAGTTACGAGATAACCAGAGCTAGAGTCAAACATACCACAAGAGTTGCAAGGGATCTTCATAGGCAAATGAGCCATTTGAGGGATTTAGCTTTGTAAACAAACAGACCTTCTTGTCACATCTTAATTTCATCCGTTTACATTCCACGCAAGCTGTTGTTGTCTGGGAACCCATATAAAAACTGGAAGGGTCGAGTAAACTGAACCAACCTGTTTTGCGTTTGAGACCATGGTCCTGCTTTTAGAGGTCGTGATCGTGAATCAAATCAGTTAGTACAAGATGTGGTTATCAGAGTTGTGAGTTTGTTGCAGAATTGCTTGGTCAGGGTGTTATGGACGTAGGAATCAAGTCAGCCACAGGCTTCAATCACGCGTCCGTGTTAGCACATTCGGTGTGAAGGGTGGAAACTAGTATCACCTCCGGCTTCCACGCTTGTTTTTTTTAGACATTTGAGCTTATAATTGTAATCGTGGAGATTTAAGATACTCGAAGAGGTAGGAATGAGGGATTGTTAGTGATTATTAAATGACAGTCCGACTCGGAACGCGTGAACATATCACTTCACTCTGGGACGAAGTTCAGTTGCTCTAAGAATGTTTGCCACTGGTCTCCTATACCTCCAAGGTCTTCATCTAGCTCGTACTCGTTCTCTTGCCATAATCGCCCATCCCCATACTGAGAGTTCTGTAACGGGAACCCGAACTGACTCTGCAGTCCATTTGTAAGCTCCGGAAATTCAACCGAGGTTCCCGGAGGCTGGAAGTTCACAGAGCTTGGTCCAGGTACATTCTGCATAGATGAAAAACTAGCTTCTGGTGAGCTGAATGACGCAAGCTGAGTCATCGGTGCAGCGTGCAAGAAGTGAAGTAAAGACGGGTGAACATCAATGTTCATATTTTCTCCAACAACGAAAGATTGAGAGGAAGCCTGCATTGGTTCTGGAGGGTCAGGTGATAGAGTACTCAATTTCGTGACCAAAATTCTTGTTCGACCACCGAAGAGCGCAAGCTCGTCTTCCCCGAAGTCCGCGGATGGAAACGAAATGGCAGGCACTGAACTGGAGACCCCGCTTTCCTTGTGCCGGTTGTATGCTTCTGTCGCACGGATCTGGATCTTTTGGAGTAACTTCCAACTATTTTTGGTGCGTGAAGAAATTGTATGTGATGCAGCAATCTCGAAAAGAGTACACATCGCGTTGAGTTCGTTGAAGGCATTCTCCGCAATTGGGTTAGATGGCACGTATATCACAATACAGCCCAGAATAACCTGGTATATTAAGATGAGAGCAAGATGATTGTCAAAGAAAAATGAAACGAACGCAAGCGGAAAGTGCTGAAGGTAGGTTATTGTCTTGTATCTAAATTCAATGCGATAAAATGAACTGACCATGAGTCCAAGGATGCCAAAGGCGATGCATGAGGTCTGGGTAGCTGGATAAAATCACCCTCAGACACTTTGTGACCCATGAGGCAGCTCGATACGCAGCTACAAAGCTTTTTGACAGTGTAAGGCAAATTGCTCGGTGGTCACCTTAAAATCACGTACGATGGTGCAAAGGGACTTAGAAGTGGATTCTTTGAAGGGTGTTGCAAGGACCGAGAGAAATGTGTTCGGTGCTAGGTGGAAGTATTTCGAGGTGCTCGGTTGGGAAAGGTTTGATAGACGTACAACGATTAAAAGAACTACAGAGCAATGAGTACATTGGACAAAAACACTGACTGAAGCTGGAAAGTAACTCACGTCCGGACCTAAATAGACCTGCAAGAACTGACTCGAACATTCTTTTCGGAGTTACCTCAACGCCAACACCCTCAGATTCCTTGACGAGGAGAGTATTCAGATGCGGGGGTATTGGCTTTTCCCTAATCCGCTGGTCCAGAGTAAGGATATCTTTGTAAGTCGGTGGAGTAGCAGCGAGGAGGGTGTCTATGATCTCGAAGCAGTAATTGTGAACTAGTTCGTGCCTCCAGCGGAAAACTGGCTATATTAAAAAAAATGTACTCTTGACAGTACAGCATACTTACATCCTTGAAGAAGCTGTCCGTCTGAATCGGCGATGCCAGGGTCGGTTGCAAGCCGCGCGTCGATGTATGACTTTTGAATGCTCGGCGGTCTGCCCATGCTCAAAGACTGCAGACGAGATTTAGTTGTCGGAGAAGCTCGCTGAGTGAAGCCGTACAAAATAGCAATCGCTTCCGGTAATGTCCCAGAACAAGTGCTGCCTACGATTAACTGTCTTTGTATCGAGGTAATTCCATTTGGAGACATCGCGATGCAGTCCTAGACCTTGGGCAATTTTGCTTGCTAATGATAAAAGGGTCCACTATAAAGGCTTTGAGCTAGCTGCAGTAAGCTTTCCAAGGTATCACTGACACCAGGGTGGAGTGTCATGCTTGACAAGTGGCCTCGAATATCAGAATAGGACGAAAGTAAAGCAATAGCTTGGACAGTGGCACATTCCGGAGCCTCAAAAATGGATTGCATCGTAAGGCAGGCTCGTGCCAGGTGATAATACTTGTCCGCGTCTTCCCAATCTATCAGGTCAAATTAATGGCATTTCGGCACAGCAAGGAGAGAGGTCATGACAATTTACTTGCGTTAGGTCTACCCACGACCCTAGAGCAAATACGAGAAAGAGAACGGCGCATCGATGGGGATGCAAAGCAGTCGTAGGTGTATCGGCAGGATCGTTTATGGCTTCCAAAATCTTGTAAGTCGGGACTAAGAATTCGTCCATAAGTTCGTCTCGGAGAACTGGTGTACAAGACCAAGCATATTGCTCAGTATATAATTCGCAAAGAGAAGACGCTTTGAGACGCCCAGGAAAGTGTCGAATCACGCTTGACAATGAGCTCGACCCATCTATGCCCAGATTAATAGGAAACTGAGAGGATAAGCGAAATAGTTGTGGCTCGAGGTCGATGGGGCTTGAATGTGAGCTAATTGCATCGTCCGTGTGAGAGTATGCAGCCTGAGAAAACTTGAGCCTTCAAAAGAAACTATAGGCGGGAGAAATATGCCTGGAAGAGTGTCTTTGACAATCAGACGTCACAGAGACACAACTACAAACTAGCAGCA
>JAJTUO010000182.1:0-46884 GCA_021399455.1 Flagelloscypha sp. PMI_526
TTCTCGCCATCGTTGAAGAGATGAGACTCACGCGCCCGTTGGTCTGTTATTAGCACTGGTACCCCATATTACTTCTTTCAAACCCTCTACTGACTCTGTTAAGGCCCGTTCCGAAATACTTCATAGATTTGGTATTGCCTGGTTATTCCCTTGATGGAAGAAGTACCGTCTGCACGACGTTCCAAAACCCTACGCCCAATTCCAAGCGCTCTGCCCCTTGCGTTCAACCATCATACCTACAATGCTGACACTGGCCTCATTACCTCCAGAAGTTCTTGCAGGCGAAATATTTCGCTACGTCGTTCTAAATGATGCATATCGAAGACAGCCCAAAGCTGCTCTCGATACTCTATGCCTGGTTTCCTCTAACTGGACATCTCTCGTCCTCGCTTGTCCGCTTTTATGGACACACATTTGCATCCCACAACAAGGAGAACATCCTCTTTCTATTCTTCAACTTGGTCTCGAGCGTTCAGGGACCTACCTTTCTGTATTACCCTCACCCTGGATTCTACAGATGTCTTCACCCAGGCAGCCATGCCGGATGTAGTCACGCTCCTCATCCAATATAGAAACAGGCTACAGACCCTGCGAATTGGATTTGATCTCGATTTACCCAGTACTATCCATCCCCCTGTTCGCAGTGCCTTCCTACCCGCTTCTGAAGGAGATACTTATTGTGCGGAGGTTGGGCGTACGGCCGACGGTGAATACCTGGAATCCATGGTCTCTCCCTGCTATGTTTCGAAGTGAAGCTCCCAACCTACGCAAGCAGATTCTTTCTTCATATGCTCACCTACCCTTCCCAATCAACGGCCTTACCGAGCTCGAGCTCCGAGATTCCCGACCTGAGGACCTGGATATCTTCAAAGACTGTCCCAACCTTGTACGTTTGGGACTCTATGCCCTCACGCCTGTTTTACACGGGGATTCGTCCACTTTTGAACCGATCATCCTTTCCTCTGTCAGGTCGCTGACGGTCGAGTTGCATCACCAAAGTATTGCCGGAGTTGAGTACTTCGTCCAGCGCCTCTCATTCCTTAATTTAGAGGAACTCGAACTCATCAGTGTACCTGTTAACTGGCCGCGCCTGTTCCGTCATAACCCCATCTTCACTCGTCTTCATACCCTCAAGTTGGTGAATATTTCAACCCCCCAAATCACGCACACACTTTTCGACTCAAATGTGGACTTCCTGGTCAATCAGCCTGTGGAACATCTCGTTTTGGATGGTATACCTGCGGAGTTGTTGTTTTCACGACTCCGGAAGAATCCTAGTACCTCCACGGAAATCCCAGACCAGAGGTCGAGAAGAAACTCTACGCTTTCGAATTTCTTCGACAGCCAGGCTAGGCCTCACCCGAACACGGATGGTGGTGTGTTGTTCTGGAAAAATCTTAACACTATCACTATGCATGCCCTTGATGCAACCGAAGTCGTCTGGCTCCTCAATTTACTTCTTTCTTCCTCTCGCCCCCTTATACGAACAGTAAACCTGTCTCCCATTTCCAGAGCACATCTGACGAAGTCTTTGCTCTTTGAGCCTTCATGGAACACAGTGAGCAAGGTACCTTGGAGTTCCAACGAGAAAGCAATGGATTGTGAAGAACATTTGAAGAGGCGCAGACCAGATGTGAATGTGAATACGGTTCGATTTGAGGATTATTATGTCTTGGAGCGGAAGGGAGAGTTTAGAGAATGGTCTATGTCACTTTAAGGTGGTAGTTATATACACTAGGACTCTAAAGCCGTGTATCGTAGATGTTGCCTGTGACTCCTCAGCCCAGCTGGTTTGATGCCCATTCGCTTTCAGGCGAAATAATGGTGCCTTTGGTTTTCAAGGTCATCCGTAGCAATGCGTTAAATAGAATGATCCCCGGTCAGTGCAGTGGGCATTTCACTTACAGAGCAGGCCATTCATGTAAACCGGGCATCCCAGGGGAGTAAATACCATATGTTTGAAGCAACGCCGTTCAACGCCTTGTTCATGGCAATCCAATACATATCGACGTTCTTGCTTGAGCTATATTCCTTTTAGAAGGCATTTTTAGTATTTGTGGAGGTCAAGGGAAGTGTAGAGAGGTGTAGTACCTCCCGTATAATGCCTAGAGCATGCGATTTCAAGTTTTCTAGGGACGAAAGCGAGACAAAAGCGCTCTGAGAAAGTAGATAATCTGAATGAGACAAATGAGCTACTTTGGATTGCAGTGTAGGCGGCGTTGGACGGCGTTGCTTCAGCCAGATGAGTCTTTTACTCATCCAATACGAAACTCGTGACCGTGGAATCATCCATTACCGATCTCGATGGCCTGAATCAGCAACCGGAACGAAACGAATAAAAGGTCGGTATCAACAGTACGACATCGTATCCACTCTTGCCCCAAACTATCATCATGGTCAAAGTCACAGTTGGAGGAACCGTTGTTGCAGAATCTGACAACACCGTTGTCGTCGAGGGGAACCACTATTTCCCTCCAGAGTCCGTTAAGAAAGAGTATTTCAGCGATTCAGCCACATCGTGAGTCGTTGTACCTGTTCTCATTAGGTGACATTACCTTGATTGCTTCCTAACACCCTGGTTTCTAGAACTGTGTGCCCGTGGAAAGGGTAAATTGACTCTCTTCATCTATGAAGTCATTCTTACAGACCCACAGACTTGCTGCGTACTACAACGGGAACGTGAACGGAACTGAAATTTCCGATATCGCTTGGTATTATCCTGAACCCAAGGAGAAAGCGAAGAACATTGGGAACTATGTCGCCTTCTACAAAGTACGTCAGATACTGAATAAGATGGGGATAACTTATCCATGCTAATCCGCATAGACGAAAGTAACAATTGAATGAGGTGGAGCAGAAAATTGAATATGTACAATGAATTATGTTAGGATTAGCTTGATGATGGTATTGGTACTGTCATTGTCTCTTTCGGGGCAAACATGGTCACAACAACGTAATCTCCTTCTTCATCTTGCTAAACGAAAGCGTGGGCAACTCGAACCATCAAAGAGTGAAAACTATAAGACATACCTTCACATGGATGGCACGATCTGTTTGCCAAAAAACAGAGTTCTGCTTGAGACCTTCTACCTTCACCTTTCTATACGGCAAAGATCCGGCCACATGTTCGGTGAACATACCCTCAGCATCGACAGAGGTTGGCTCTGTCACGATGTTTGAAACCGAAGACATCCCGCGGGTTGCGAGCTCTCTTCTAATCGATTTCACATTGAAGTCAAGGATTGTTTGACCCGTTCTGGAGAGGATTCTGGATCCGCATGCATCATTTCGGTTATCTAGAGCCTCAGCTCCGGTGAAGAAGCGACAATTCGGTGGACCCCACTCGGCCCAATCTACGTCATTACCTTCTCGATCAAGGTAATGAAAAAAAGTGGATGCAGGAGTGAACAAATTCACGGCGTCTTGTCCCATAGATGCATCGTCATCCGAATCTGGATCCCAGTAAGTGAAGACCAGGCATACGATGTTTGTGAGAGTGCGAGGAACAAATGGGAAGGTGCGGATGGCTTGCTGAGGCCGTAGCTGCGGAGTTTGCGAGACCTGGAAGTCAATAGTGCAATCATCCAAATGTGGCCACGAAGGATTAAAGGCTGGAAGAAGGAAACGTTTTGTTCGTTGAACATTTTTTGTAGTGCTGTTTCGGTTGATGGTGTACAGATCAATGGCGGCATTCCGTTCCGGGCCAATACAACGTCGGACGGTGAGAAAATGATCTTTAGAAATGGGTGAAAGAACAGCAGACTCGTCCAATGAAAAAGTGAACATCTGTGGGGAGAAAGGGTGTTAAATGGACATGAATGGGCAGTTGTATGCCCACCTCAATCTGTTCGCCAGTCCTCCAATCAAAGATGCAAACATAAAGATTGTCAGTCTCTGGAACAGTAGACTCTGGCATTGTGAGATCTGTGGGATCGTATACGAGGGCGTAGGAGACGACGAGGAGGTCGTCAAGGATGTCTAGTGAGCCAGGATGGAGGGTGACACTGTCATTCAACGAGGACGGGCCTTGCATACATATTCGCTTCATCATTGCGTCCGGGTGTGGTTCTCCAGTGAAGACGTCAAGAAGCGATATCTGCAGCCGGTCAGGGTGCGTCCTTGGTCACAATTGTAAGCAAAACAGCAGTGATTATCGCTTATACTCAAGATACTTACGTGATACGAATGGCAAGGAGGCGATGAGTGACATCTACGTCGAAACAGTCGTAGCCGATGGCTTGGCCAAGGTCCTTGCATTTCCATCGGACTTCTGTCTCTGAGGGACTTTCCGAGTAAAGATCCATGAGACCACAGTGAGTGGGTTCTGTGTCAGAATTACTACCGTCTTCTCCCCCAAACGTGCAGCCCCGGAAGAGAAAGAACTCTGAGTGGCCGAGGGAGTAGGTTTCTGAACACTTGAGTCTGAACGAAAGGTGTGGCGTGAAGGTCACGGGGTGAGGAGTCTGGAACAAGCGTTGAGATTGACTGAGGAGGTTAAGACGTTGCACAGTGGAACAGGCATGGTCTGCAGTTAGGTCGACCATGCCGGAGACCCAGAGTTCAAGGGAGTATGAGAGCCGGATCGACGAATCAACCAAGCGTTTGAGTCTCGAGGAAACAGAGCGGCATTGAGCGATTTGTGTGGGATGTAGATAAAGAATAACATGTTCGAGGAGCTCTGTTGAAAGATCGGAGAGTCCCGTCATAGCAGGGGTTGTTGTTAGAAGTAAAATTGTGATGCGGCCGGAAGCTATCTCTTTAAGATTGCAGAGTCCATCCATGGCTCTTCCCCGAACCGCCGTCAGGATCATTGCCCTGCCATTGACCCGTCCACGAAAACCGAACACTTCGCCTCTTACTTTTTACCATTTCCATTTAAAGTCTCAGGAACGACTTGATGCCCCGAAGACACGGATAGCGTCGCTGGTAAGTTGGGGTTCTGGTAAACTCGCAAACACTTGGGCGTCGTTCGGCAAGGGTCCAGAAGGAACTTGGCGCGTGAGTATACGCGATTTATAATGCACCCTTCATGTAAATTACTTATCTAAATTCTTTAGACTAAGCTATATGCCTATGGAGAACAACTTTTTGACCGCCTGGAGTTCGAAGAACTCGTTTTAAAGAACTTAGACACGTCTCTTGCCCCCGTCCTTCCACCTCCAACAGAGAAGGGTACAGCTTTAACGGTATTTGCCTCCTTTTTGGTGTCACTAAGGTGTCCTCTTACTTATAATGATGATTAGATTCCTTTGATTCACACAACGTCATTACAACCAGAGGTGCAACTCTCGAGGCTACGTTCTATGGTCGACCATAGAATACCCACCCATAAACGCGGATTCTGGAGGTATTTGATTATTGGTCTGTTTTTGCTGCCTCTAGAACTGCAGAGCTTCCTCATACTTTTTCGCTCAGCGCCTTTCACCGCCCCATTCATGATTATACGTGAGTTTTATTCTTTTCTCCTTATGTGCTATTTAGCTCACCTAAATTCAGCTGTAATACCAAATCTCCCATTTTTCTACTGTGCTTGGCGGTCATGGCATCATTGGCGAGGTAATACTCGTCATTTCTTGGGGAGGGGGAACCTAGTTACTCACCCCTGTTTTATCAAGCCTATAAAGCCGCGGAATACATCAAGATGCTTCTAGATAACAATAACATTATACCTCAAGAGTCTCAAGAACTAGATGTGATTTATAAAGACTTTGCTCCTTCATCTACAGTGAAGTCCTCGGATGGCTCACAGCGCCATGATCTTTTGTTGTCAAAAGATGCAGTTCCCGCTATCGTGTCGTTGTTCAATTTAGCAGCAGAAGAAGGTGATTCCATGTATCGAGCTCTTGCACAGGCGAAGCTTAGGGCCACCAAAGGCAAGGTGTAGATATAGCATTCGGGGTATAGACTAGGATCTTAATGGCTGTAACTAATTGATAGCATTGTATATACACAGAAGCTTTGCTGATTCGATTCAACTCATCTTGTCCCTTCTGGTCAGTCCTGTGATACCTTGATTGTCCTCTTGTAAACCCTGTTGTCTTAGCCAGCTCAAAGTTCGTTTCTTTCCATGCTCTGTTCTCGTCGTATCCTCTCAACCACCGAATCGACCAACCACTGTTTAAACTCCCCAGTCCCAATGGAGCTGGGGAGCATGTCCTTGGGCATTTGAATTGCTATTGCGGGTTCAATGAGCAGGACAGTCAACCCAGGCATGAGTCCCGCATTAAACATGTGGTCTAGACATGATTCAGTCAGAATGCATAATATAAAGGTGAGAAATACAAACCTATTGGCCTACTAAAGGCAAAGAGTGGACTTCGCAGGTACCGTACTATTTTTCGAGCCGCGGAAGGCATGATTGCATATGCATGTGTACACATGACATGGCCTGTATGTCGAAGGTAAGGCTGCCCCGGGAGTGGCGGTTGATGGGCACCATCTGAGTAACAATGACCAAGATAAACAACATCCCAGTTCGGAATATATGACCATATATGTTGTAGTCGTTGTTGAATATCCCACTGAGGAAAGAGATTGTTAAGAAAAATCATGACTTAGAAAAATGACAACAGGTTAAATGCGCTTCTCACCTCCAAATCCACATCGTCTTCTAGTATTAGCTGCGGGCCTTCTTCATCGCTCTCCGCGATCTTTCTGAGAAGATCATAATGGGATAACCAGCATGCAATCCTTGGTGCATCCATAAGCTCCCACTCATTGTATGGCCAGATTTCCGAGTCGGCGAAGGCCTGTTTGGGAGCCTTTCTACCTTGGGTATCGTCTAAACCACCTCTGCCATCAGGTCGAACGAGATAGCGAGGGTAGCGCGGAGGAAATGTTGGCTAATACTATGGGTCAAAAGCTGTGAGCAATGAGTGGACGAGAATATTGACTTTACGAGGATCGGAACGAGGAAGGATCCAGTAATCTGAACCCTGAAGATCGTTAGGTGACATAGGAAGGGAGCTCCCGACACTAGCATCGTCAGACCTAAGGGATGTCAGTGATCATGTACTTTGGTGTAAAAGCTCGCAATTACCATTCGAAAATGAAGGCCTTCTGTCTCCCACTAGAATTAATTTCTTGTTCTTCTTCAAAAACAGCAAGCTCCCTCTCCAGGTGAACGTAGTTTGCAATGTCTTCAACAATTTCCCGATCCACCCCATTTGAGAAAGGATTGCGACCAAAGTGGTAGGTGAAATTGAGCTCGAGAGCCGTAGAGAGTGTATTCATATGCTTCCTCCTGTCTATAATACAGATGCCAAATTAGAGAAATGGTGAATAGAAAGAAACTCAGAAAATAACATACCTTGCTTCCCTTCCAAAGTAACAACCCATATTCGTTGGAATACTCCTAAAGTTTCAGAGCCATAGGGTGGCGGCCTGTATTTGTCTGGTAGATTAGACAAGCGTTGTTTTAAGCTCAATGCTTCTCGAGTGGCCTGAGGAGACGGTGGCATCCGAGGTGTGGAGGAAGGATATGATCGCAATGGAAACTCTGGAATGTCCATCTCATCCTCATCCAGCTCGAAATCTTGAATATGTGGAGTCGGGAAAGCTAACGTCCTGACACCCTCTTCATGAAGGTCATGAGCTCCTAGCGCCCATGAAGTTCTCTGTGGACGGGCAGGGCGTCGCGTTAGGGAGTCGCTGAGACGTATTGAATCCCAAAAGAACGTGAGGATGGCGATTAAGATAGCACCAAAGAGGAGTCTCCGCGCAAGACGTGTGTTCATACGGGGTCTCCCTTGGAGTACCTTAAGGAAGTTGGAAAACAACCGGGGTCCATTATAGATGATGGGAAGTTTCAAAATGGGCGCTGACAAAGCACACCTTCCTAGCCAGCCTTTATAGACAATGCAGGTAGATGCTAAGCGCAAACAATTGAGTAAAAGAGAAGAAGTAAATGCTTGCATTACATTGAAATGGTCTTTACGTTTGAGCCCGAAAACTGGGGGCTTACAAGCGATCGTCAACTCATTGAATCAAAAGATCAGCAGCGAGTTCTGCGAAGCTATCTACCACAACATCCACATTGCCACCTTCGACCTTATTTTTCACATCCGGCTCTCCAAGAGGCTCTTTAGCATCTCTTCGAACATAAACTGTCTTCATGCCGTGACTTGCAGCAGCCTCGAGGTCCCAATGATGACAAGCGACCATCGCACAGTTCTCAGGCTTCACATTCAGATGTTTCATGGCTCCCAAATAAACTTCAGGTTGTCTGCAAATCGAATAAAGCGAATAGTACATATCTGAAGAGTGCATTTTCTTACGGTTTAAAACTGTTGAAAAGCTCGGTGGACAGCACTGCGTCCCAAGGGGCATCCATAAATCGTGCCTACAAAATAACAATTTGAGAACTATAAATGAAAGGGATGCGAGGACAAAAACCATATCGATAAGAAGTCGGAGGTTTCCATTAGATAAAGCCACGATCAAACACTTCTTTTTCAGCGCTAGTGCCCTAGTAAGGTCCGAAGCCTCAGCAATATAATTCAAAAATACGACTGACCACGAAGACCGGTTTCTACATCTGGCCATCCTGTGTGAATGTGAGAAAAAATAAGAATGCGCCGAGACCGGGAGCCAGACCTTTGAGACGGTGCCAAACTAGAGATAAATTCGATTTTTCTTCCTCCGAAATCAGAGAGCCAAATTTCGACCATTTCTCACTTGTTAGCATAGTCGCAAGATTCTCGGTGCTGGTGTCATTGTTATAGGGGGAGCCCAGTGCAATATGTATACCTGTTTCATCATTTCGTCCGTGTTATTGGTTCCACCACCTCCGGCATTCCGGGTTTTGCTAGCCGAAAGTCAGATAATACAAGCAAGGAAGGACAATCGCACATAGAATCAAAGTAGCTTTTCCGCCATTCAATAGCAAAGTCGCTTGAATTTACCTCTAAACACAAAATAAGTCACCGTCCGGGTTAGAAAGGAAATTCGTCACATACCAACGTTGTGCTTCTCAGCGAGTACAGTGACCTCGTCAGAGACGCTCTCATGCCAATTGACCACAGTTCCGAAGACGTCGAAGAAAAGAACCTCAATGTTAGACAAGGACATGATGGTGAGATCCAAGGGCGACGACGTCACAAGATTCGCAATTACACTTGGGTTTGCTAGTAGCCGGTTGTGTGTGATTGAGATTATCCAACCATTCTTATTTTAAAGAGCTGAGGTATATAGTAGTTGGCCTGTCTGTGTTAGTGGCTCCACTATTCATATTATCTTAGCAAAAGCTCAAGCGTGAGATCAAAACTGAGAAATCCTGAATGATGCATGTAAACCTCAACGGACAAGGATCGTGTGCAAGAATCGAAGAAATATTTTGAGTATATAGCCGTTGGCCGTGATGGTGTTTGTTTGAGACACTTCGTTACATAAGCGCTGGGCTTACCCTTTCCTCCACCCATCCTCTTCTTTCGCGATGAGTAAAGTCGTCTTTGGTGTGTCTGGATTAATGACGCTTTGACAGCACGTTTTTCATTTTTATTTTTGATAGTCGGCAATGTGCCGTATAACATGTCTGAGGTTTGCAGTACAACTCCTTTGATTTGAGATGGTAACACGTTCGAAATGTAGGAGGACCTTATAAAAGTGTTCAGGCCAGTTGGTCAAGTTGTGGGCTTTAGGTTTGTCCCATTTATTTTGTTGTTTCTCGTTTCTAGACACACTCATACGACGTAATTAGGCTTGTGTATGACCGCGACACGGGAAAACCTAAAGGCTACGGGTTCTGCGAATTTGCTGGTACATCTGTTTTTCCCTTTCTCCTTCTTTCTATTTGGAATCAAAATTCGTTTCTAACTATGTCCTGCATTCCGTTTTGATTTCTCTTTCTGTCTTCCTCCTGCATCTACCAGACGCTGAAACCGCCGCTTCTGCCGTACGCAACCTGAATAACGTCGATGTGAATGGGAGGCAACTTCGTATCGACCTTGCCGACTCAGATCCTTTCCTCGAAGGCAAAACTACCGTTCGTGGAGAGCTCATCGATGCCGGTGGTGCACGAGAGTCTCGCAAAGATGCCTTTCTGGCTCAAATTCCTCCAGGGATGAACCTGCCTCCAGGCTTAGGAGCTACAGATGCAATATCTAATACTCTTGGCACAATGGACCCAAAGCACTCTATAGAAGTCCTCGCTCAAATGAAGGTGCGACATCCTTCTTCTTACCGACTCTCATTCCTGTGACACTTTCACCAAGGCTTTCACCATCACACACCCAGACGCTGCTCGAAAATTACTCACGTCACATCCTCAATTCTCTTACGCTATCTTTCAATCTCTCATCATCAATAAAATTATTGACCCTCAAATTCTTCAAAGGATGATCGAAGAAACGAAAGGCGCTGCGCCCGCACTCGGCTCTTCGAGCTATCCGCCTCCTCCCCCGCAACAATATCCGCCACCGCATTTGCATGCACCACAACCCATGCATGGAGGTTATCCTGGGCCAGGAGCGGCGCCACCCGCTCCTCAACAGCCGTATTATGCTGCCCCGCCTGCTCACATGCCTGCCCAGCCTCCGCCGGCACCACCCGCTTCTGCTGGTCTAGGCAGCTCTATGAGTGAAGAACAACGGGTATGACAATTATTAGTACTGTTTGCTAAATGACTCATTGTGTTGTTTTCTAGGCTATGCTGCTGCAAGTGCTGCAAATGACCCCGGAACAAATCAATGCAATGCCTGAGACTGAAAGGGCTGCTGTTAATCAACTTGTGAGCATTTGGAGTGTATTCCCCGTCAATACTGAATGGAATGTCCTCACCATTTTGGTTTAGCGTTCTCAGTTTTCAATGGCTTCTTTATAGTGATTATTCTACAATAGGAGTTCAGGAGAAAATCTACTCTGCACCTCTTGTTTCCATTGCATAAGATCTTTATGGTTTTCTTGCATTACTTTGTACGATGGAATCTGTTTATTTTTTCTTTGAGTCTCAATTTATAGCCACAATGCCTATTCCTGGCAAGACACAGAGACATTCTCGATCTAGTTGTGAACGATGGAGACTTATCAGTTCTATGTGGCCTTCTCTAATGCTAGATGTTAAGCGTCGGCGATGTAGGCTGCTCGTTGCAGCTCTTATGCAAGATTTAGTCCGGCATCTATTGGTGAGGTAACACTCAGAGCTCGTTTCTATCCGTTTTCGCGCTACAGCCTCACTCTATTTTCTGAGCTGCTGGCTGACTAACAATTGGTGGTTTTTTTTGACTTTAGTAGAGTAGGTGAAGAGAGAGGCTGGCAATTACATCGCTCTCAATGCGGACCTAGTGCGCGATTTCCGAGGTATATGCATGGCCAACAGAATAACATGAACGCAAACTCTCTTTGTACTGAACGAACTTTTGTACAGGTTGGCACAAAACCCTTACCTGTCACACGTCGACATCACGCAACGAACTGTATGACCGATTGTTCTCCCTGAGGAACGCATCGACGCCGATGTACAAGGACTCTGTCATATATTTGGAGCTACGTTTGCCAAAAACCAGGCGACATCGGCATCGATGGGGACCCACACGTGGCTACCGTTGTGACGTTTCTCGATTAGGAAGGCTTTGTACTAAGTTTTCGTTCAAAAGGCAGAATGCAGCTAACTCGATTGCCCCTTTACTATCCTGAGGGTTCCAAATCATGACCCCTGAAGAACAACAGTTGCTGAACTTCTATGGCAAATCCATAGTCGGTAACTTTGCTCTTTTCACGACTTTGACACTCTTTTACGGTTTGTATATTTTTGCTCACCAGCGCGCGCGAAATACTCGAGCTCACAGTCTTTTGCAGGCTGTTATCTTCTCATCGCACCCTACGCAGTTTACATCCTCATGTTTGTCCAGCTTCGCATATTACCCGCAGTCCTGCTCATCGTTCTTGTCTAGACGCCGAGGAGATAAATCTTTGGCAACATTGGGCCTTCTCGTTTCGACCATAACCATCTTTTTGACTGCTACCGCGCATTGGGCCACCTATCTACAGGATATTCTCACTACATACCGACTCCCTTTGATCGAAATCCAGGGACATGAGTTACTTGATCAGTTTCTTGAAGTCACACGGAGAAACATGCCGATATTGAGATTCCATTGCATTCCCCCAGTTGTTACTGTCGGTCCCATTTCAGTTGCAATGACAATATGCTCATTGCGTCTCAGTTTCTCTTTTGTGATGCCCTCGTCGTCTCGCGAGTTTGGGCTATTTTTCCTGAGAGACGGCGAGAACGGTACATCACATTGATTGTCTTTATTGTTGACATTAGTGAGCCAACCAGCACTTACCCAATCTCGTCGACTAAAGGATACTCCTAGGTTTGAATTTGCACTGGGCAATTGCTATTCAATTGCGACCCCTAGATATCTATGACCCTAGGAGAACTCCCCTGTTTGGTTGGAAGATTGCCGCCTACGGGTTTTCTCTTATCACGAACCTTGTAGGCACAGGCTTTATCGCTTACAAAGCCTGGTACGTAGTTTCTCAGTATATGTCTCTTGTGTGTTGCTCAAAGCATGCGTCAGGTGCTTTCGTCGCCACCTTTTACAGAGTGGTATCAAGTCAAAGTCCTCCTCAGTCCTCAGAATACTCGCATTTCTCGTCGAATCCGGGGGCTTTTTCATGGTTCTCCAACTTCTTGCGATCCTATTCAACCCTGACCTCTTTTGGAAAAGACTGACGACTGTCGACATTTTTGGTCGCTCAATCCTCGAGATGGTGACAATGCTAACTGCCATTTATCCGAGTCTCGTCATTATAATTCTGGACGCAGAGAAAAAGAAGTCCTCGAACCGTGAACTTGTTTTTGGAGACGATGCTCTTTCAGCATCCCGTTTCCCCTCCATTGTTACCCAAATCGCTTTCGCAGAGGCGCGCTCCAGGCTATCGTATTCAAGTGCATCGTCTGGTCCAAGCCCTACTACTCCATGGGACGTCAAGGACTGCCCTGACTCCTCCCATCTGCACGAAGTAGATTTAACGCTTCGCCAGCCAAGCGCCGTTTTCATCCTTCCTCCCCCTGTCACGCAATGACTTCACCTGCTTCACGCCATCTACAAGCTTTTTCCACTCATTATTCACTGTATCCCTAGCATTTCCGTAGATTGATTTCCTGTTTTCGTATCCTTCCCCGGCTATGTATACGATTACCGTCGCTTTTAATATCTTGCGTATCTAGCATTGTTTTGCATTTAACTTCCGCTGTTAGGCCGCCGCCCTCCACCAACAAGAACATTTTCAAATCCAGTTGAATGCGTTTTTTTTTTTTTTCGCTCAAAGTGCAGAAAATCGCTTGACACCATAGGTGTTGAACGCAAAACGAAACTCGCTTCTTCTTTGGTGAGCAATGCTAAATATCACCTTCGTCAACTGATCGAGGTCAGCTACACTTCCGCGTGAATTCAAGCTATCTCGAGTTCTTAGTTGCGGAAAACAGAGGCAACCGCCCCAGACAGAACATCTAACAGCACAATGAATATCTTTCAATTAGCCCCCGATGATCTAAATATCACCACAAGTATTAGTCACAGATAAAAACACTGGGTTAAAGTTTTGGTGCAGCTGCGGCAGCCCTCTCCAACATTGCTCTCGTCTCGTTGGCGGCTTCCTCAAGGTGACCCTTAAGCTCTGCAGTCCTCAACTTCAACGAAGTAATAGTCCAACGAATGTAGTCGTCCCCGATAGCGTATGCTAAACCATAACCATCTGGAACAACTGGAAAAAAAAAAGTGTCAGTACTATTCAGCCTATTAACGAATTATCCAGGGGCCAACACACCTTCACCATAACCCCACCCATCGAAGAATGGGCTGCTTAGTTGAGAAGTGCTCAACTCCCAGTGGTTAGTTGTGGAAAATGCCTCGTCCTTATATATCTCTGGAAGAGGTTCGCCGTCCTTTAAGAGTTTCTTGAGACCAAACAGGTGGCGATCAACACCCTGACCATCTGCAGCCCAGCCTGAATACTGGAGATGTCTTGCAACGGCAGCACGGAAAAGAGCAGCGCGACGCGAGTCCTGAAGTAATTTAATGGTTGAGGGGATATGGTGATACTGGAGATAGGAAGACTCACGGATTCATTGGGGTTCAGCATTGCCTCAGCCCATGCTTTACTCTCATTGCTTGCGCTACGAATAACTTCTGTTCGCCCAAGTTGGAATTTCCTCGTTTGCGCACTCTCGTATGTACGACCGGGCCTCCCAAACATTTTGTGGAATGCAAGTTGCTTGACCATTTGAACCCATGCATCTGGGGAGGTCTTCATCTTCTTCATTAGGTTCTTTCCGTACCCGGTATACTGAAGAACATGAAGGTCGTGCTTTCCGATGAGTTCATCGAAGCGCTTCTCAGCTCCAGTAACGAGAGTTTGGACGGTGTCTGTAACTTCAAACTTGAGTTCGGCTGGCTCTGGGAGGTCCTTGCCGGTATCGGCAGTAAGTGGGGCTCCAAGGTCGACCTTGTTCCCTGCAAGTGTTGCCAACATAAACTCGTTCATTCGGAGTGTCGGTGTACCATCCTAGACAAAATATTAGATCCCAAGGAAAGAACGATGGATTGGCAACACAGATTTACCATGCATGAATGCTCGCCAAGGAACCCTGAGCGGCCATTCTCAAAGACAATAACTGCAAGGACAGAATAAGATACCTTTAAGCAGAGGAGGATTTGGTGAACGTACGCTGGTGCTTGTCATAGAACCGGTTCCTTCCATCTCCAGTCCAGCACGCCCATGAAATCTGCTCTCTGGTTTCGGGTTTCGTATCGTCAAGAGGAACGACGATCATGGCGCTTTCAATGACTTCGAGAGACTTCTGATTGAGTCCACTTGGTGATGCTGCAATGAGTGCGGCTCGAGCGTCGGTCCATTCATCACGGTTATCTGAGCTAAGAACACCAATGGGTGGAGTGGTATTAATGTCACCAGCGCTTTTGATAATTCGTTCTATTTGTCTATGTCATAAAGTCAGAGTGGAAGATGATTCCATACAGGTATAAGAACATACACTTCAAGTTCAGCGGCAGAAAGTTCTTGACCGGTTGAGTTTGTCAGTGGAACAGCGTAAAATCTATTCTTCCGAATAAAGACGACATGGTTATGGGTTTTGGGGTCAAATTTGTGTGCGGTATCGGAGGGCTTGACAGGGTACCGTGAGGAATGGAATCTGGGTTGGGGCTAGGTCTCGCCAAAAAATTCCACAACCAAAAAACAACGCACTTACAGCCATTTGTACGATGCCATGCACAATGCCTGCCCACGAATTTTCTCCGGTTCGAGTTCCCCACTGTAAAAATAGGTCAGAAATACGACTCCCAACTAATTGGTCGCGCAAACCTTTCGGTCAATTGCCTGAACGTCAACATAGACTTGATCAAGGCTGCCGCTCTCGTGGGCGCGGTGGTGCGTTGAGGGTCATTGACGTGGACGAAGAAATAGCTCACAAAGACCACTACTGGATCTCTGTAGCCCATGTAGGCCACGTCGTTCCACCAGTCGGCCAGCCAACTCGTGACATTGGGATCGCCTGCCCTAGCCTCCAAGCGCTTCTGGAGCTCAGTGCCTTGCGGGGAAGTTATGAACTCGTTCACAACGTGTTCGGTCTTCTTGTATGCCTCTGGTGAAAGAATGGGTTGAACGGATTCCAGGTATTTAGCACCAGTCGCGGCGAGTGTTGGGACAGGAAGTTTGGGAATCGTGTTTTGGAATCTCAGCATAGGGGTATCCGTAGAAATTTTGTGAGACATCGGAACGGTTAACTGACGCTATAGAACAGTGGGATAGTCAGCATTCATCGTCAAATTCGGTATGGAACCCAAGCCAACGCACAAGATTGCGAGACCCTGACCGTGCGGAAGCAAGTCTAAGCATAACAATGAGCTAACTAAGCGAAGCTCCAGTTTCTCAGAGCACGAAGCAGTAAACCCAAGAGATCCTTGGGAGGGAGAAGGCAGTTAGTTGCTAACCCGGTTTATGTACAGAAATCTATTTCCGACAGGTATTGGCTGGCGAACTGCCGGCTATGTGCCCAGCCACCGAGTTACCGATTCCACCTCTCAATTTGACAGTATGGAGAGAAAAACTCTGTTACAGAACTAATGTACAAATACAAGGAGACGATGATGTCTTGGCTAGCGTTAGGGTGTCCGTAGGTAGGTCATGTACGTAGTATGCAAGATATCCGTTCCAGAGTTCATGACTTGAGCATTCAAAGAACAATCACAAGCAGTGCCGAAAACATAGTCAAACAAGCCGTGCGGATGAAGGCTGGGCCGTGATACATCCCAGCATTAGGTGCAGATGTTGAGGCAGCAGCACTCGCGGAAGGGAGTGTGCTAATTGCGCTAATCGACGTTAATGTCGCACTGGAGGATCCTATTGTCGAAGAAGTCACGGTGGGCGAGGAAGAACTTTCAACTGTGGTGGTGGGTGCATCAGAGCCAGTCCCCGTTGGATCGACGGACGATGTCTTGGTAGTTATTCCACCCGTAATGGTCGTTCCAGTGATGGGGATGGGGTCCGTAATGAGGCTGGTAGTATCAGGACCTTGAGCCGCTCCTCCAGCAGCTCCGCCAGCCTTGATTGTAAATTGGGCACTCTTGTTACCTATTTAAATGCTCATGAGACAGAGAAATATCCACGTCCTACAAAACACTTACCAGAAGAGCCCATCAAAACCACAATGTACGTGCTGCGAGCTTTTACCTTTGGAACAGTCACCTCAGCCTTCCCATCCCAAAGCTGAACATTTTCAGCAAGAGGATTATCTAATCTGAATTAGCTCCTTCCAACATACAAAGGAAAGCGTGACAAACCAATGTCAAGGTGTAAGTTGACCTGACCGTCCAAAATATAGCCCAGGATCAGGTTGCCTGTTGGTTTGGCTGCTTTCGAGTCTTCCGGGAGAACAGAAGTATCCCTAACCAAAGGATTAAGGGCGTGTGTCTTGCTCCAAAGAACGCAACACCGTACCATGTTACAGTCTGCTTCTGACCAACAGTCCACACAGTGCCCTTACTCGGTTTCGTGACTGGAGGGCTGAATTCGAGACGATCAGGACAAGGCCTGGTTGACGGGGCGATTGAAAACTCACTCAAAAACAATTCTCTTTCCCAGTTTTTGGCTTGCCAATGGAATAGAGCTAGCAAGCCTGAACCCCATGCATAAGATACAAACAATAATGCATTTCGTTAAGGAAAACATGGCGTCGTCGAGAGAAATCAAAGCCTTTGGAACGAGGCGGACGGAGTAACAGCACACAGAACTGTGGTGACTGTACGGGACCAAGAACCGACAACGGACAGCATTCTGCCAGCTCGATAGGAATTCGAACCCCGTGAGCAGATAGGCCAATAACGCATCCTGATCGACCTCGGTGATGATTCAAGTCAAATCTCGCGTCCCTTCCAAGAAATTCGACATAAAAATGTAATTATTTTACAATGCTAGTAATGTCCATGGGCAACGTAGCGTGTATAGTAGCAGTTTGAGTCCGGTATTGCAGAAGGGCCATGGTCGTCCGAAAACAAGTCGTAATGGAAAGCCACTAACTCCGATCAACACCTGATATCTCCTTTCAACTTTTGTTCGTTTCGTCATGCGTTCTCCGTTCAACAATTAATCGTGAATGGGTTCCCTCGATTTCCAGAATCTCCCATGACTATCCACAATTCGTTGTGAACCATTTACAAAAGATTTAAATGAAATAACTTACGGAGAATCTGATACTGCCCTGAGGAAACTTTTGGCACCTTCACCTCCTGATGACCTTTGAGAATGTCGAAGCCTTGGGCAAGTGGATGATCTGGAATGGCAGGATTAACTTTCTAACTCTTGTTCATAGAACTTCAAAATACGTACCCAAGTCGGCCAGTCCGTCTTTGACGAGATAAATTGACCCGTGCCTGTTGGTGATTTGCTTTGGAGGAGACGAGGTATCCCTTTCAAAAGGAGAGAGAGATGAGAAGGATGGAGCTCAATGCAACGAACTTACCATGTGACTTTATGGGTTTGACCACAATGCCAGACAATATGGGCATTATTCGGGTAGAGGATAGGTGGTACATAGACATCGCGTTGCTCGAGTTCAAGCAAGGGAGCCGCAATCGATGGAGAAAAGAGCATCAACATAGGCAAGAAGAATGTGAGTCGAGCAATGAAGAAGATCATCGTGTTCGTGGTCATCGTGAAGAGAAGCGTCAAGAGTCGTAGAGAAGACCCGGAAGAGCCACTGAAGATAGAACGAAACAAGAGACAGCTTTTAAAGGCGAGAGAAGCCGGAAATCACAGCCCGCACAGCGGGTGGATGAAATGAAAGAAGGAGAGTGCCGTTTGATCGAGCTCCACATACGGACCTTGACGGGCAGCTCGCTTATCCAAAGATCACCGATCATCCTCAACTGTGAACTAGTTTGTACCTACGTCACAGGTAGGATAGGACACACAGACATATCTCGAGAGAATACCGTGCTGAGCAGAGAGAGGAACTGGTTCAGCGGGTTGAGACCCTACCTCATGGCTTCCTGTTCATTTATCAGTCTACCTGCTCCATTACCTGAGACTGCTCCTGCCTATTTACAGGCGAAAACGAGGTCCGGAGAGCTGAAGCCCGTCACCAGACCTGGGCTTCTTCCCCTCAAAATGAAGGTTTCTCTCCGACTGAGAAGGTCATAGGGACATAAAGCCCTTAGCATCCTAGCCTCATCTGCACCTGCATCAAAGATATAATGACTGCTAGATTCGTCGGAGAAGCCATATATTTCGGTAAAACGAGTGTGGCACCGGATGGTCGGCGGAGCAGAGGATTAGTGGGTAAAACACGTTACAGAATTGTCCAAATTTCATGACTCATTGGGCCCACTTCCCGTTCCCAATATGGCTGTCGCCCATAGTGCGTCACGAGAGCTTACTACCTGAGCTGCAAATGTTGATCCTAGGGTGGTTTCAAGTTGAGTTGCAAGACTGTCGATATCCGTATCCATGTTTATATCATCCGTCAACGATGGTGGTTTCAAGACAAGCAGAGCATCCTTTAGTAAAATTTTGTTTCAGAGGACAGTATTAGTTGAAGAAGAACACTCACTGAAACCGCGGACATCGCAGAATTACTCTCCGGAGAGCCATCCGCCTCAGAAGATATTATCCGGGCCCCTCCCGATTCAATTAAACCTTTCCTCACTGCTTCCTTTCCGACGCAAATTAGACCACGAACAGCACCATCGCGTGTTGCATGGCTTTTGCCTGGAGAAATAAGCGCCAATAAAAGAGTCTTCATTATCCGGGGAGCAAGTGAAGGGTACGTTGTGCTGTGTTGCCGGAGCATCCGAGATAATGTCTGTGCTGAAGAAGTACGAACAAGCGTTGAATGTGAGCGAGGGAGGGAGGAATGGAGGAGGGTAGAAAGAATAGGTGGAAGAACTTGATGGAGCTACAGCGAAGACTGTCAAAGAACTCAAGTCATGACATGAGAGAAATCTACTGACATATGGTTCCACAAACAAAGTGTTGTTGTCCAATAGCGCGCTCAACACCTCAACTAGGACTTCAAGGATACGGCCATCATTCTCAGCTTGTGGACCTTCGCGGGCACCCGAGCGTAGAGCACTAACAACTCCTTCACTAACCCAACGAATCAGATAAGGAAGTAAAGCTTGGAGGCCTGCATCTTGTCTCAAGGATGCCAACGCGGCCGCTCGTTTTGGGATGTCGTTTGAAGGGGGCAGGAGGGTAGTAGTAAGACGCGTGTAGTACAACTGAAGTTCTCGTGAAAGAACTTGTTTGACGAGCTGTTGTTGTTGCTGTTGGAGTTTTGATGGTCCAGCAGATCCGACACCGTTGGTTTTGGTGACCCCCGCTTTCGTGTCTGTCTGGTCACCTTGATCTCGAGGAATCACTGGCGGGTTTTCGGGAACAGCAGGCTGGACGCCTTCCACCGCAAGCCAATGGGCCGTCCAGCTGACACCTTTTGGTAACGCGATTTTCTCTTCACGGAGGACATGGTCGAAGTCGATTTCCTCGTCTTCCACATAATATACGGCACCTGCGGTTGGGGCATTAGGATATGGTACAGCGCGTCGGAATGTCGGAGGATTGAAGGGAGAATGGCCATATAGTGGCTCGATGTTCAGAACGCGCAACGCTTGATCAATGTCGGAAGTGGTTAATGTAGTTCTTCTTCCATGGCGCATGAACCGGGAAGCCTCCTAGTGTATCATACACATGAGACAGCATTCCAACAGCGACAGTATGGCTGACCTCAATTATTTGATGAAGACGATATTCAACATCGCTCGCCAACGAAGAGGCGACTGTATCTGAGAGCACGGCGATGCCTAAGGATTCAGCAACATCCTACTTAACGTTTCAGTATTCGGTCAAAATATTAATAATATTATGTTAAACCTTAATGGAATCAGTTTTAAATACGCCAGTGTTGTGTGCTTGAGCTGGTTTCGTTTTGTGTTTAACCCCCGAGGCCATGGCAGAAGCCAACGTAACAAAGTCACATTGTCACGCGAAGTTCTCTGAGTCCGCTCTTTAAGGACCAATTCTCAGCTGAATAGGTAAGGTAGTGGGGAAAGCACGTATTAAATTGGTTTTGAAGTAAAGATGCTTTTTGGCAAACGAGGAACGATGGCCTGGCGACGAAAGTCAGATGCAAAACAATGCCAGATATGTAAAATATTAAAACGCGAGTGACATTTCCATAGCGTGCATTCAAACTATGTACACCCGTTTTTAGACACCTTTCTCTCCTGGGATTTCACGCTTCTGATCTAGAATTCTTGAGTTCAACTTCAAGAGTCTGAATCCTCGCTGTCATCGCTCTCATTGAGATGACTTTCTTTCTCCATCACTACACCGAGATCCTTTTGACCTATGTATATTAGCAGCCTCCTCTAAAAATTCAACCAGTTCTTTTCCTATGTCCAAATCGACCTGGACATCTTTCCCTTCTGCCCAACCTATCATGTTCTCTTTTCCCCGAGCGTTCCATCCAGCGTCAAAAAATGAATTGGCTCCAATGTAGGGGTCGTTGTCGTGAATCAACTTGATCCCTGGGCCTGGTACGCTTCGCTCCCAAACACATCGCCTTCCTAGCCCGAAGCGTGAAAGATTTGGCAGTGAAGAGAGACAGGGTGCTATGATATTATCAAAGAGGTCTCGCTGTTTCCGCTGGTCATAGCCTTCTGCCATCAGTCGCTGGCGAGGAATGGGAGGGGGGTATAGAATGTGGAGATCCCGGAGCTTGGATAAAACTCGAAGGCGCTCGAAGACTGACTTAGGCAGGCGCTGGAAATTGGAGTTAGTAGAGCTTAGAGCAAAATGGTCTAGGAAAAGACTTACATAGACGCTGTCCTCGATGTTCCAGGACCATTCAAATCCGAGTTGAGTTAGAATGGAGGAATTGCAGGACTCAAGGACATGTACTAGGGCATCCTCTGTAAGTGGACCAAGCCCAACTCTGAGACTTGTTAATTGCTCAAAAGTGGCTTGGATAGATATCCAATCATGGGAAATCCAGGTCTCCTCCTGACTATAGACGGTAGCGTTACCGCTCCATGACTCGGGATCGTCCGCGATTTCCAGAGGCCGTAGAATAGACTCGTTGACCCAAAGTGTGTCGAGACGGGGCAAAGCCGCAATAAACTGGTGGAAGCCAACATAATAGCGAGTAGTCTGGCCGGTGTTAGAGTCCTCTTCATTATTTTCGTTGTCATTCTCATCATCATCGTTGCTAGTAGTGTCGGCCTCCTGGCACTTACGCCAGCCATCTTCCTCGTAGACAACTAGATGAGAGAGATTAACCAGAGACACAGCTAGGTCAACCGAGGAAAAAGCGCGGATGGCGCGTAAGCTAACCCATTCCAAGCTAAGGAAATCCATGAGACAAAAGGAAATATCATGGATAGTCGAGGCAATAATAAAGGGCCTACCATGGGGTGAATGTTACGCAAAGACGTGAGATAGTCGATCCTTCAATTATCTTTAAGGGCCTGCCATTAGGATTACCGAGCGCTATATCAGTCGTTTCAATTTTAATATAGCGTATGAAAGGAGAAAACTTGAACGTCTCGAAATGGTATTTCTGAGATGCCCCGATCTGAGGAGAACCGCGCCCGTCCCAGTCCCATTCACCACAAGCTAAATTCAGGGTAAAATCAACGAGGGCATGAAGGTGATGTACATGAGCGAGAATTTCTTTATATGTATTCTCGTCCACGTGAAGTAACTCTAGGGATCGGAGTTGCGGACCAACGGTTGTGAACAGAGGAACAACACTTTATACGAGAACTTTTCAGATCCTAGATATCATCAAGGACAAGAAACATACCTCCAGTATTCGTCTTGCGCGTCCATACCCCTCCCAGCCCATTCTCCCGATGCACATTCGATCGAGAAC
Organism: Flagelloscypha sp. PMI_526; assembly: GCA_021399455.1. NCBI lineage: Eukaryota > Fungi > Basidiomycota > Agaricomycetes > Agaricales > Niaceae > Flagelloscypha > Flagelloscypha sp. PMI_526. The sequence goes on from JAJTUO010000182.1 coordinate 22,394, forward strand.
GAGGTTAGGGCAGGAATCTTGGCCATTGCCTCAAGCACATCGATTCTTGGACCTGGACAACGGGTCCATTTAATTTGGCCAAGTGATGTCGTCAATGAGAGAAGAGCTGGCAGTGCAACCATTAGTTTGCGCGCGGACAATGCTCGCGCGCGCATGTTCCGAATCGTCTCCGGATTTTCTTCATAAGTGATATCTAGAGGCAACGTAGGCAAGAGGTCATCGAGGGCTTGATGCTCTGCTGGAGTGAGTGATGATTCCATCCAACCCATGGCATTTCTTGAAGGGCCACCCGCGAAGACGAGAGATTTGATCGAGCCAGAAGGGACAGGGAGTGAGAGGAGGACATTGTAGAGTTTGGACGTGTAAGTTGGTGAGCCAACTGTAAGAAGAATAGGAAACTCGAAGCGGCGTTTGCATATCAATGAATAAACAGAAGAGTCTCGATGAAAGGATTGCAGAAGCAAATTGACGATTCGAACATCGTGGATGAACGACAGAGTGCGGACGAAAATGTCCTCGTTGAGCACGACTGGGGCCATTTGGAGAGGTTCAGCGATCACACTGAGTGAACACACTTTTGAATCCGAGCTATGGGTGCACTAAGAGGGAAACGCTTGTCGAAATGGTGTTCTAGTGCAACCCATTTTTGGCAATCAACAACTGGGGTCCTCCTCATTCAAAGATTTAGGGCTCATGCAAACTGTCCTATAGTAGCAAATATGTATTTGAAAAGCATTATGGGTACTATACAAACTATGGGGTGCGTGACGCTGTCTGATCAAGTTTCTAAAAAGGCAAGGGGAAGGGAGGGTAGTAGCCCCCAAAGGGAGGCGACGGACGAGTATACGTAGGTCCATACGTCAAAATTCAGTTGAGGGTGTCACCTATCTCTGTTCAGCCACCTCATAACAAGCTCATAACTGCGGAAAATGAGCTCATCTTTCGAATAAAGTGTGAGGAGATCATTACTTACGTTAACATCGTCACGGCGCTGTTGGGAACGGTTCTCACAAGGTTAATTGATAATCCCTTGTATAAGGACCTCCAGCCTTCTTTAAGAATGAGCTGGTTGGTGAAACGAATAAGTCCTAATCGTGGCTTGTTCGTGTTCCCAATAAGCCGTTTCTCGGTTTGTAATCGCGTTCGCACAACTTCATGAGGGTATGTTACTATTGAAGCAGTCATTTTCGCAACACCTGAGCAGAGAAGTATCGTTCTCGACGTGATTGGTTGGTCGGAACCGCGTTCTGTCTCAAAGGTTAGTTATTGGCAGAGAAAAAAAGTCAGAAACATACGAGCCCAAAGTTTCAGTTGTTCATACAAAGGGAACTGAACAGCAACATGTGATATGCCAAGCAGACTTGGGACGAGACCACGATAAAAGGCAGCGATACCTTCAGTGCGGTATATTGTGAATGCAGCATCCAAAGTATGCTTATACCTCACTTCGGAGGGATGCTGAGTCTAAAGGGGATAAGAAAATATTCCAAAAAATACTAGTAAACAAATGAGGACGAACCATAAAGCGAGTTTTGATAACCCAGAGAGGATTAGTAGACATTGTGCTGGCCGCACCGGCCGTCATAGCAGAAAGGATGTGCAGTGTCCATGGATGTTCTCGCATGACGGGCTGATATCCTTTCGGTTGAGCTGCTGGATACAGACGATCCTGTTGCAAACCCAGTGGAGGTTCTCCAAAATAATTCTTGATACCATCGTAGACGGAAAAGTAAATGGCCCATGTCGGAAGGTATCCCAGGATTGTTGGACCTAGCCCCCGATAAAAGCCCCGAAATCCAGATTGTTGCGCGACTGATTTAACGATGGCTAATAGGAGGAGTTAAACGAGGACGAGAAAAGGGGAGGAGGGATTGTAGCTCAAGACACAAACCATAGATGCCCTGGTAGCCGACCTGGCCTTGAATAGCTCGTTGAGCTTGTAACTTTGTTTTGATAACATCGAGTGGGCATGTAGCTATGCTTGCGACGAACCCTCCTCCCGCCCCAGCTGTGCCGAAGGGAGATAAGGGAATGTATGCTGGGACAAAGTCCTTTGAACAGACCTATCATCGAATTGGCGGTCCATTTAGGGCTCATATCTCTTCCCCGCCAATGCGGGGGTCTATGTGCAGCGCCCACGCCAGTCGCAAGGACGTGGACCCGCAAGATTTCGCGAAAGTAGGGATGAGAGCGCGAAGCAAGGTCGAAATCACCCGAATCGGAAACTCTAGGCATTACGAGTCCCCTAGGGAATTTCACGCTACTATCAAATCACAAGTGCTGGGGTAAAATAATGGCTTTCAGCAGCCTCGCAATTTGAGCGACAATAGTGATTCTGCCTCTTTTCATTACGGTTAACTTACCATGCCGTGCAAAAAGTTCTCGTTTGAGTATCGACAGCTACTACACCCCCTTCCCCTTCATCCTCCAAAATGAAAAGATACAGATTATCCGGCAACTTTAACGTAAAAAAATGATGAAATTCATTCTCGGATGTACCCAACCAATTGAAGTTGGACTTTCATACTTAGATCGGCAACTATCACGCTTTCTTCCGAACCATGACCACCACTTGGCAGTCCTATAGGAGACTGCTTAACCAACTTCACTCCAAGGACGCAGCACTTCCTCTTGAAACCATATCTTCCGCAATTTCCCATCACCTTATCTTTGCCTCCCCACCCACTCAACTGACCGCGTCCGTCGTTGTATCCCCGTTATTTGTCAATGGCTCCTTTGACCGTCTCAATGCTTTACAAATTGCCTTCAGACACGCTGTGCTGCTCCAAAACAAACCACAGGATGAGGCAAACTCCTCTATTTTCACTTCCATTTTCCGTCTAGATGCACGGACGCGACTCTCTCAGTGGCTACGGCTTGTTTTACAAGGTCTGCAGGGGGGTGCCCCGGTATCGAGGCTAATGTGCTATTGTGGACTCATGTGTGGGCTGGGTGACCTTCGAGTCCAACTACAGACTCCAGATGTGGATTCAGTCGTCAATTCTGCCGTTTTGACGAGATTGCAGGGCGAACTCGTTTTAGCCCTGGCAGAAGTCTTGGATCTCTATTATCCTTCTAATGATGGTAGCGAGCCTCATTGGTTAATTCAATTCCATTCCCAGCACAGCAAAGGTCCTTTCGCTTTCTTCCCATGGTTTGGACTTTTTCAGCTTACCGATTTCAGACATCTTTCTCGCATCCATCTGTCTCATTTCCCCCGCCCTACTCCTCCTCTCAGAAGTAAAATTCTCTGTGCTCCCTCTTCCTCTCTTCGGACACGTCGTGCTTCAATGCATTAACGAAACATTCAGCCAGGGAGAATCAGCTCCTCCAACATACCTTCTTCAGTCCATGGCACCAGTTTCCCGTCTTCTGTCCCGCATTATCACAGTTTTGTACTCTTCCAGCGGACCAAGGGCTGGTTTGGAACTTGCTCAAACGACCTTGACCTTGTTTGATAGCTTAGCCCCAGCCGTGAGTGAAGCCCCACATTGTAAGCTCAAAGACTGGTGATTGCGTTTCTATTTTCTCATTCGTGCATTTAGCCCAGGAGGGGTTTTCCAAGACATTCCTCTTCGTGATCCTCGCGGTTGCCGATGGCATTCTCTCGAATGTTGTCTATGTACCACCAAAGTTGTACCAAAATCGTCCACCAACCCCCGCGCATCTCGCCGCTCAGACAATTTGGTGTCTTCTTCACCTCTCAGATATCGTTGCAGCTCTTGGCGGCGTTTCTCCAACTTCAGGCGGAGGGGTCAAAGAGCTGCAAAGAACTTTCCACTTTGCCGTTGACATCTTGTGTGATCCCAACAGCGGAGCCCGAGAGACTCTTCCCGCATTTGTACGAGATATTTGTGGTGTTGCAATCGAAAAGACTGAGAGGATGAGTGTGGTTTTGAACATCATCGAATTTTTAGTTCCCGTCCTACTTGATTCTGCTGAAGGGAGAAGTATTTTGGATGGTGTGGTTTGGAATGCCTGCAAAATGTAAGCTTATAATTTTCCCTCGAATCTCAGTCTAACTGTAGCCTAGGCACTTGGACGCCCCAAAGGAATCTCGCCAGCTTTACGAATCGGCCCATTCAGTGGTCTTGTCTATCTTTGCTGCGGATGCTCAACATCGAATAGACGATACTACCTACCACTTTGATTTTGCGCGAAAGCTTGTTCTTGACTATGCAACTTCTCTGATCAAGGTATGTTGTCTTCCCTTGATGCAGCCACCCTCCACTAACCCAATTCAGAATTCCCAGCCCGATCATCTTAGCAATGCCCAACTTTGCCTTGCTTATGGCTCTTTGGTTCGCAGTGCAGCCGCGGGCCGTTCTTCAGAAGAAATGGATTCTTGTTGGCTCCCACTCCAGCCTCTCATCGAAGCTATCATTCCAGCCGAGGCTGAGCGACGGCACCGCCTTTCCCTTGCCTTGATCCACTGTGTTCCAAATCTCCCACAACCTTTGATGGGCAGGGCCCTGGAGCATGTCAAAGAAATTATTTCCTCTGAGGCAGACCAGGCAAGGAAAGAAGAACTCAGGACTGAGTTGTTTGACCAGATTCTTGACGAAGTTGGAGATGAAGACAAGGTTTTTGCAATGCGGTGGTGGTTTGAGAAGATGCAAGTGGAGGAAGGAGGAGAGGTTGCCGACGACTTCATTGAGGCGAGATTATGAAAGGACTGACCTCTACGGAGACGGGTACTCCATCGAAACGAGTCAGGTTTGCGAACATCGTTCTCGTTTCTCTCGTCAAATTGTGTCAGATTAGGGCAGGGTGTTGTCACGAGTCACAACAAGTTAACTCGATCATAATTGGAATACGCTCATAAAGTTAAAACACGACCTCGCTCCCCTCTTCCTCCAACCACCATGGCTTCCGCTAGGCAGTTGTCGAGTGCTACTTCTGCACTTGTCCATTCATCAGCCAAGTCAACGCAGATCATTACAATCGACATTCCTGAACTTACAGATGCCAACTTCCTTGATGGCCTCCTCCCTCGTGCCGCCAAGACCAAATATACGCCCGACGTTCAAACTGAGGTTATTGCAAATCCGATGATTTCAGCCCTTCAGGAAACTAGTAAGATAGGTCAAACCCGTACAGCCAAGGGCGCTCCAGCTTATGACACGACCGGCAACCCTGTCCTTGACGCGTTTCAGTTTATCAACCAAGATTCATACAGCGCCCATATCAACTCTCTCCTTGATAAATCCTGGAAGAATGATCCAGACCTTACTCTTCGTATTATCTGGAATTTACGTAGCATCCATGACGGGAAGAGTCAGAGGGAAGTCTTCTATCGAGCTTTTGGTAAGTTTTCAGTTCAATATCTAGTAAACCTTCTTAGACCTTTGGACTCTAGGCTGGCTACTCGAAAATCACCCTCGTACAGCTATTCGAAGCCTCCCTGAACTTGTGCGACAGGTTTGCTCAATTAAAAAAGGTGAAGAGCCTTCTGCCAGTCATGGATATTGGAAGGACCTTCTTAACATCCTGGGACTCGCCGTAAACAACGAACTCACAAACATCGAATCCGAAGCGACCTTTTTACATCCAGGAAAAACCCTTCCTCCTTCTGAAGCTCGAGCTTTGCTCAGTGGCCGAGGTGGTCGAGGTATTGGTCGTGGTCGTGGTCGAGGTCGCGGTCGCGGTCGAGGGGGCGCTGTATCCTCCGAACGTGGGCCTCGGGTATGGCAAGGTCCTATCCGCAAGACTGAGGATAAAGCTTTGGTTGCGAAACGTCGCTCCGACCGGCTGACGGCAAAGCTAAGAGAACCAGTATTCAGGGCCTTATATGTGGCTACTGCTCGACTTTTTGCAGAACAGCTTGCTAAAGATTTGGGCATATACATTCAAGGACAGTGCATCCAGAACGAGACCGAGAAATTTGAGATCATGAAGGAAGTTTCCTTCGCAGCCAAGTGGGCCCCCACTCCCGGAGGTCTTCATGACTCTCATACCAACATCGCAACCGCCATTTCTCTTCTTCTCCCTCATTTCGATGCACCCGTTGGCTCATGGCCGTCTTCTTTCGATCAACTCGACCGTAATTCCCGTGAGGTTGCCCTTGACATGCGACAGCATCTTCAGCGTCACTTCCTCACTCCACTTCGAGATGCTACCCACGTGGTTGAAGCTCGTATGGCTGCTCAACGATGGACAGAAATCACATACTCTCGCGTCCCAAGTCTTTCCATGCAACGAAACGTCGAGAACTTTTATTTATACGACGAATACGGCCTTGAACAGTATCTCACAAATGTGGAATCTGGAAAGAGGTCCATCTCCGGTGCTACTCTCATGCCTCATCAGATCATTGGTGAGGTAGTTCGTCTTGGATCGAAAGCATCGAGGAAGGATGCTGAAGACGCTGACGCCAAGGAACAAATTCGTGCCAAACTAGCAGAGATGGAGCTACGAGTTGCAGAAAGCCAATGGAAGACTCTCGTAAACCGGATCCGCGATGCCGGTGTGCTCGACAATGCCATAGCAGTGTGCGATGTATCAGGTTCCATGGGCAATCTTCACCACACCAACCCCAAACACCCTGACCCGATCCTCCCTTCCATCGCTCTCTCTCTTCTCCTCGCGACTGTAGCGAAACCACCCTTCAATGGTGGTTTCATCACCTTTTCTGAAACCCCTGAATTCGTCCAACTGGATCTAACCCAACCTCTAGCCACGGTCGTCAGAAACCTCGAAAAAGCGAGCTGGGGCTATAGCACGAACATCAACGGGGTGTTTACAAACCTCATTCTCCCCCTCGCTGCGAAGCACAACTTGAAGCAGGAAGACATGATCAAACGAGTCTTCGTCTTCACTGATATGCAGTTTGACGAAGGTTCAGGTTCAAAGGTGACATCTGGAAAATGGAGGACGAATTACAGCATGATCAAGAAGGCATATGCGAAGAAGGGGTATGAAGTGCCGGAAATTGTGTATTGGGATTTGGCCAATAAAGGGACAGTTGAGGTGAAGGCAGATGCCCCTGGTGTTGCGATGATGAACGGATTTAGCGCATCCATGCTCAAAGTGTTCATGGGCGAGGAAGGAGATGCAAGTGCTACTGAGGAAGCTGATGACTGGATGGATGTTTCTAAGGATGGTGCCGCAAAGGCTGTGAAGGGCAAGAAGAAGGGTGGTAAAAAGGAGGACTTTACTCCAGCGAATGTGATGAAGAAAGCTCTCATGAAGAAGAGTTACGACGGCCTTGTAGTGGTGGATTAATGATTTAGCTTTTGCCAATGAAACACTTATTCACGCCAACCCAGCTGCGTTCGCTTACATGTAGAACGGAAAGCATTGGTATTAAGTCCCTTTCTTGGAGCCATTTACCACTGGCCTCCTAACGGTGGTGTTCCTGGCATTGAAACTCCGGGATCCTATCCACGTCGCCCTCTGACCTCATCGCTGACTCTGGTAAACGACATTCCACTCTCCTCGATGCTCTCATGTTCGTGAACAGTCCTTCTTAACTCGCCACAAAAAGAGCGTGTGACGTCGACAATGACCTCTACTCAAGTCGAACGAGCTGGAGGTGGCGGCGTAGCTAAGCAGGAGGTCCAAGACTGACGTCAAGACATATATGAGAGACCACAAAAAAAAGAATACAGCGTATGGTACGAAGAGTATGTGAGACGAAAAAAACGAAGTCATGAGAGATCTTGAGTGTCAACAAAGGAACTATGAGGGAAAACGTCCATGTCTTGAGCATATCTGGATCAAAGGGAAGAACGTAAAAGGAAGTCCATGAGAGGAAGGCAGGGTAGAGGGACAAGGTGAGGGTGATTGCTATAAACGTGTTATATTTGCAAGGAATGGACGCTGCTACTTGTAGCCGCAAAGGGTGAGAGATAAATGTGGGGTAAACAAGGGAGGAGATACTAATCCGGCCGCAAGAAAAGCGATGGTGGGTGGATACAGCAGAGGAAGGAGAGGAGAGGGGAATTGTAAACCGTAACTACACGGTGAGAAACCCAAAGAGTCCAGACAGCCCGACAAGAAGGGAGAAAATAATGATAAGTGGTATGGAGCTGAGATGATCAAGTATTTTCGCTGCTGGGCGACTCGACCTTGACTCCTCGACTCGAGGATACCGAACGAATGTCGCGGCCTTCGTCCGCTAATTCGCGATTGATGAGTTCATCTTTGGGCGACCGAGGAGGTGAATCTCCTTCGTCTACAGGCTTTGCAAAATCGGGTTTCCGTAGAGCTTTTCTAAAAGCGTCCGCCATAATGGCTGCATCCGCACCAGAGAAGGGTGCCTCCGAAGTGCTATGAGCACGAGAAATGGTAGACGCTCCATCATGCATGCTAACTGCTCTTGCTGTCTCCTGGTCTGTTGACTCGTCTCGGACATGTCGTTGAGACGTCGGGGCGAATGCGGCAGCGCTGAGCAGGGGTGAACCAGCATGGGCGCTTGTGGTATCTGCATTGGCCATCATAGGAGACGAGGAACCCATGGAACTTCTGTTAGAACGACTTCTCCTACTCCTACGGAGGATAATGAAGGTGAGGATGCAAAGAGCAGCGATAGCAAGGAACCCTAAGACCACGATGACCGCGATAGCCCAGTGCGGGAACGAGTCACTGGAGGCTGCGCCGACAATGCTTGTACCCGATGAAGAAGCCATAGCTGAAGAGGACGATAAGGTCGAGGACGCAGCCAAGACGGAAGCGGGGTATGTGGTTTCTAGGGTGCATGCGGTCAGCCGGGGAGATACAAGCGAGCCAGTCAGTGGACTTACGGATTGCTCGAAAATTAGACTGAGTCTGTTGGGAACCGTCTAGTCCCCTGCTTTGAGGGGAGATAACGAAGTAAAAAGGGTAGGTCGTATTGACGCCATTCTTGTAGGATAGACCATCTGAACCCCACCAAGAATCGTTTGCCTGAAATCGTGCAACACCCGCTCGACTTGGGTCATTGGTGATATTCTCTTTAGCCAGAACAAGAGACATGGAGTCACCGCGGTAAAGGTATACGTTGACTTTGTTCTGCTGTGTGAGCTCTGGGCGGCGAGAATTCCATATGAAAGTAGCATATTCTCCTTGGACGACGATGGTGTCCTCTGTAGGGAAACAGGAGAACTCATCATTATCTGCATAGATCTGGCATTGTGTTTCAGCCTTTTTGGCGGCGTCTGCGTCTGCGATGGTCTGGCGGGGGAGGAGAGGAGGGGCGGGCTGTCTTCGCCGACGGCGGTGCACAGCGTTTGTTGGCTCAGGCAGCGTCGCAGAGCTAGCCTGAGCCACGGTAAAGGGCGTTTCTGCCGGGAACAACGGGGGAGACATGGGAGTTCAGCGTGAATGGGTCATCGACATCAGGGCAGGAGCAAAGACGAGGCGTGAGAAAGTTGGTTATGGTCTCCCATGCGACGTCACATCCCATTCAATTTTTATCCACACACACCTGCCAATTTCATTCTGTGTGCCTTTCTTCCACAAGTTTTCACTGATTTTTTTCATGTGCAAGCCATATTTGTTATGCGCTTTGTCATCGATATTGGACATTTTTCTAGCTATGCTCAGCCTCAGCCTCCTTTGCCACTCACATACATACTTACATCTCCAGCTCTCGATTGTTATTGCTCTGCTGCGGCTATGATTTCCCTCCTTGCTGCCAGAACCGGTTCCCCGATCATTTTTTCATTCTTCGCCGGAGCCTCTGTATTTCCATTCTAGGCTCTGTGTTTTTCACTGTTCAGGGTTCACTAACATGGACTTCCGTTATTTCCTTCGACATTTGGTGGCGTTGTCCAGCGGTATTTGCTGGAAGCAATTGGCGGCTGTTTCAAAAAGGCACTAGCTGTGTCACCTGACTTCCCCCTCCGGCTGGAACTTGTTCTGATACGTTGGCGGGGAGGTACTTATTGCATGTGCGTTTGGTTCCGTGTTCTCAGATTCCTTTTCCCCAACGTTCAACATGAGCTCCGTCCCTACCTTCGAATCCAAACTCGGTGCCCTACCCTCCATACCGACCAACCTCACCATTCCTCAATTCATTCTTGACTCCCACCATCCCAGTCGGCCGCCTCGTCCGGCCGATGCGCCATGGCTAATCCACGACAAGACAGGGGATAAGATTCATCTCAACGAGGTGCGGTTTACATAGGTCTTCATAATTTCCTCGGTGCCTTCCCTAACCCGACATTTGGTTCCCTAGATCCGCGTGCGCGTCTCTGCTCTCGCGAATGGGCTCCATACCAAACTTGGCATTTCCAACAATGATGTTGTGGTTCTTTTCTCACCAAACCATGTGGACTGGCCAATTTGCCTTTGGGCAATCCATCGTCTTGGTGCCGTCGCGTCTCCGGCAAATCCGGCATATACTCCTTCTGAACTTCTCCACCAACTTACCCTAACAAATGCGAAAGCCATCATTGTTCATCCAAACAATGTTGCTACTGTCACGGAAGCTGCCAAAATGTATGGTAAATTGACGCCAGAACGTATTCTAGTTCTTGGAGAAAGCGGAACAGAGAAGCTTATCGCGCATGGAAAGTCGATTCCAAAATCATATCAAGAGCCCGTGTTGAAAGAAGGCGAAGCACGAACGAAATTAGCAGTGTTGAGCTTTTCATCAGGGACTACAGGGAAGCCTAAGGTACGCGGAACCCTTTCTTGTTAGGACAGAGTGTATTGACATCATTGCTACAAGGCCGTAGCCATCCCCCATTATGCCTTTATCGCAAATGTGATTCAAGCAGCAGCGCACAATGGCGTAAATACGAAGGTGGGAAAATGTAAGCCTGGCGATGTTGCCATTGCTGTCCTACCATTCTACCGTTTGTCTATTTCACTAGCAATTTGACCTTTTTTACTGATATTTGACTTTCTTCTCGCAGACATCTATGGCCTAGTTGTCAACGTGAGAGGATATCATTCTCAATAATAATTTGGATCCCTTAACTCAACCCACCAGATGCATTTCCTTTTTTTCAGTGGTCTCACCCTCGTCCCAATCGAGAAGTTCAATTTCGAAGAAATGCTTAAGAGTATCACTAGGCATAGGATTACTCATCTCTTGTAAGTCCTGGTTCCTCTCTACTTTAACGCAATTCCCACCCAAGAAACAGAATAGTCCCTCCCCAAGCCGTTCTATTATGCAAAGTTCGTTTTTCTTCATCTTCAGCCAGCTAACATATATTAATTGTTTCTCAGCATCCTTTAGCAAAGAATCATGACCTGAGTTCCGTCAAATGGATCATGACTGGCGCAGCCCCACTCACTGAAGAACTCAACGCTCAGCTCGTTGAACGATTCCCGCAAGCTAGTGTAGGCCAAGGGTACGGAATGGTAAGCCGTTGTCGTTTCTCCTACCAACCCCCGCACAACTGACATCCAATAGACAGAATCAAGTACAGTCGTATCCATGTTTTCTCCGCACCGACCCCAAGGCATTCCTGGAAGTTCTGGTACAATAGTGCCCGGTGTCCAAATGCGCATTTTGAAAGAAGATGGAACATATGGAGGATACGGTGAAGTGGGAGAATTGATTTTGAAAAGTCCCAGTTTGGCATTGGGCTATTATGGGAACGAGCAAGCGACGAAGGAAACATTCGTGGATGGGTGGTTGAAGACCGGTGACCAAGCTAGAATTGATACGGACCACGAAGTTTGGATTGTGGATCGGTTGAAGGTGAGCACTGTTTTTTGCTTGGAATCCGTTAGGTTTTTTTCTGGTAGCGGTCACTTAACTATGCTTCTCAACAGGAAATAATGAAGGTGAAAGGTTTTCAAGTTGCTCCTGCTGAGTTGGAGGGATGTCTCCTTGATCACAAAGATGTCGCAGATGTCTGTGTTGTGGGTATTCCGGATGATTATAGTTAAGACCTTTCGTCTGTTTTACGACTCAGTGCTCACAACGACGAACAGGTGGTGAACTACCACTAGCATTCGTCCTTCCCACAGTTGACGCTCAAAAACTCATGAAATCATCTTCACATGCCGCACAAGAAATCGCCAATGATATCAAAAAGGTTTAAGAGTCTATTTCCAACAGTTACTGCGTCTGCTGATTGATCCCCACCCAGCACATTGCGGTAAATAAAGTCGCATATAAACACCTCTCCGAGGTCCATTTTGTCGACGAAATTCCCAAGAATCCATCTGGCAAACTCTTACGAAGGATACTGAGAGACAAGGCGAGGGCGTTGGTGGAATCTAGGAAACGGAGCTCCCAGCCATTGGCAAAGCTTTAGTATCTGAAGCAAGCAGTTTAATTCACTGGGGCCAAATATACTACCCGACGTTAGTACAAGGCAGTAGGAATACAGAATAGATCAAAAGTTGTACTCCATATGGATACTTTGTTAATGAATACTATAACAGGACATGGATCGTACGCTCAGATTGTTCTTCGGGTATGTGCAATGGTGCAGTCGTAAGTTGTCGTCATTCATGGTTCCCGCTTCAACTCAGTAAGAAGCAATCAGAGATGCTGAGTCTCTTGAATTTGCATTGAGGAGTTCCTTTCCGAACCAAATGGCCCTAAAAGAGACCAATTAAGGTGCACTTTGGCCATGAGTAGTAGGTGAAGTGAATGGAAACTCTGGATCTAACTCAACACTCGGCTTGCGGCAATTAAAGAGGAGCTTACTGTCACCCAGCTTCTGATTCAGATGGCATATTTGCGCTCCCTGCATCAAAATAGTCGACGCGAGAAGTACCCAAGGCAAGGTTAGGGAGTTGACCAAGGTACGACTCTGGGAAAGCAATGTAGACAGCAACTTGGCACTGTCCTGGTACTTGGATCACTGGAGAACTCGACGATTGTTTGGAAGCTGTAGAGCTCGATGCTTCTTCAACCGAGATGGGCTGTTCCCTGTTGAATGAGCTGACCAAAGCCTTCTCTACGCTGGACATACCTGGATATCGCCCCAGACATCATTTGTGGCAGACTTCTCAACTCTGGTATCCCATAAATCATTCAGGCTAACAGGGATGTGCTTCAATTTGGCTTTGCGACGTCTTTCCGCCGCAATAGCCATCCTGCTCATAAGAATCTCTCTACGCCTTGCTCGCGATGCCGAAAGGCGGAAACAGCCCCACAAAAGGAGTGTGAGCCCAACTGCGCTCGTACCCCCAATGACAAGGAGGACAGGCCCATCCGAAGGAAGCATACCGAGATGTTGATGGGGGAAGGAGCGAAGCCTCACCGGTGAGCGCCTTGCTCGGGGACGTGTTTAGATTCAGTAGACAAATTGGCTTCTTTTTCAACGAAAACGTCTATCCCAGTGAATGTTGGGGTGGAGAGTGAGAGAGGGCCTGGGGCAAAGCAAGTGTCAATTTCGGAACAATCAGAGAGAGCTGTGGGGTTTTGTATTTTTGTCGAACGAATGCACACCACTCGTTATTCATAAGTTGAAGTGGGGAGAGATCAGGACGAATAGCGCTATGTTTCCTCTCTTCTGCGGAAAAAAAAAAAGAAATTCCGGACTTGATGGTCTAAAGGAAATTGAAGAAGTCGCGGGATCAATTATGTACCTCCGCGCGTTCAACACTCTTCTTAGCCTCCATCATCATCCCTTCTCTTTGTACTGCAACCCGACTCGATAGTCGGTATGGCTCGCATACGCGATGTCTGGGCTCCAAATCTTGATTCAGAAATGCGAGCCATCCGCAACGCACTCGATACATACGCCTATGTTGCGCTGGTGAATCCATCCCTTCTCTTCCTGCTGACTTTGGCTCATCTCTAATCAGGATCTGGAGCTACCCGGAGATGTTGCACGTCCTATTGGCACTTGGTCTTCTGCGTCGGATTTTCACTACCAGACCATGCGCTGCAATGCGGAACTCCTCAAAGTTATTCAGGTCGGCATAACTCTCACTGACGAAGAAGGCAACTTCCCCGAAGAAGCTTCAACGTGGCAATTCAATCTCAAGTGGAATATCAGGTCTTTTTATTCTTTCTTTACCCTGGTCTAACTATCTCTGACCTTTTTTGCGAACAGTGAGGAAATGTACTACCCAGAACATGTTGAGAAGATGAAAGCAGCAGGAATTGACTTCCAGAGACACGAAGAATTTGGAATACATCCAAATGATTTTGCCGAATTTATGATTACTTCTGGCTTGGTTCTCTCGAAAGACGTCAAATACATTTCGTACCATAGGTCCTTCCAGTCTCCTCTTGGGTCCTGTTTCAATTTGTCCTGACAGTTCTTTTTTAGTGGTTATGACTTTGGCTTCTTCCTCAGCATTCTGAGCGGTACTGGTCTTCCTGTCTCGGATGCCGAATACTATGACCTTCTCTCCATTTGGTTCCCCACCATATATGACCTGAAAGTCATTCTAAGAGCGGGTAGACATGTGAGGTCTGCTACGCTCCAGGGTACTGCAGACGATCTTGGAGTGGGTTTCCTCGTCGACCCTTGTTATCGTTAATCCTGACGCAGCCCCTAGATCCAACGGATAGGGCCAGCCAATCAAGCGGGTTCCGACTCTTTGTTAGCAGCCCTACTCTTTTGGAAAGTGCATGAGCTCTGGTTTACTTCAATTAATGATGAACACAACCACAAGTTCTTTGGTGAGCTTTTTCCGACCATAGTCTGTCAAAAGGAATTAACCACATTTTCTGTGCCAAGGTTTAAACTTCATCCTCCCTGCGCAGAACGAGGCAGATAGAAGTTATTCCACAGCGGCAGAACGTGAAGATAGAACAATACCGCGAGACATTCAAAATGGTCTAGCCGCAGCAACAGTCGCTGCACAGAACAACGGCGTAACGATGACCATGCCCCCGATGCAGGGACTCCAAAATCCTCTATCAGCTAACCCATACGCTCTAGGCCCACCACAATACATGCGTTCCTCCCTTGTCGGAGGTCGATAAAATGATGGGATGATATATGGTGCCCGGCTTTGTTGGTTTTTTTTTTCAGTGTTGTATTTTCTAGCCCACGCTCTGCACATTCTTTTCCATCTGGAATTGCGTTCCAACCTTTTTACTGTCTCGGAATAAATCAACGCGTCGAGGTGTTCTCCTAGAAACAGCGTCTCGCAGTCATCCATCGCAAGACTATCGCTCCGAAAACATAGCAACTACACTGGCCAACTCCGGTGCTTCATAGATGAAGACGACGATAGTCAACGACGATGAAGGAGACGCTCCTCTCAGGGTTTTGGTGACGAAAGGAAGTGGCATGAAGCAAATAGCATCCACAACCTTTTTGTCCTGCACCAGCACAATCCTTTTATATACACCCTCTCCCTTGTCCTCTTTCTGGTGATCGAGGTGTCGGCCTACATTTTCTCGGCTTCTGAGCGTTCTATCCCGCCTTGTGACTAAAGCTTAAGACCTCATGTTTTTTCGATGTTCGGATTCAGCACATGTATGCCTATCCCGGAGCTTGAAAGGGGACTCGAATTCTCGGGCTGGAACGTCTGCCAACGTCGTAAAGGACTGAGAACGAAAGGAAGCAATTTTTTTTCCTACTTGGCTGCGCAGTGTGGATGATGCCTAACTCGATCTGGACGGGCGGCCACAAGCCTGGCGGATATGTTTACGATCCCTCCTAGCCCACCGACAGATCTACGTGTTTTCTCCCACGTACCACGACTCTCATTACGAGAAAGTAGAAAGTCCGCTTCTCAAGTTCCCGTGGCGCTGCCCAACAATTTATTTAGTGTATGCCAGCACGATCGCCTTTTTTTAAAAGAAAGACAAGTTCTCTTAATCGAGACAGCAAATTTAATCTAGCCTCTCCAGGTGGTTCAGTCAAGTTTTTCGAGGAACACCTGTTCATGACGAGTTAAATTACTTGAGAAGGGCCAGTATATCTCCATCAGTTTGACGGTCACGACATGTGCTTCCTTTTTCGTTAGGTAGCTCACAATCAGCCAAGCTGCACCATAAGGTACAGCTCTCTTACTACGTTCTCTAGGTCGATAACAGCTAGGCTTTATCACTTCCCTTTCGGCTATACCAATTCAACCTTAACCCATGTTGGGCTTGAGCATCACCAATCAAACAGTTGATGTGATAAAAGACTCACATAGTTACTTGGGAATATTCCTGTTTTTCCATCCGTCGTGAAACCTAAATACAAATAGTAAAGCACCCGACCCGACCAACATGAGGTTGAACATACCTTCCCACCAGCCATCTCCATAATTTTGTCCTCCATTGGGACCAGTCGTAAGCTCAAGGACTTGATTAATCTGGAGGCTTATCTCGTCCAATCCCTGCGCCTGATAGTCATATATTGCTCGCACTACAATACAGTCAAAAGACCGACAATGCACATGAAACGCAAATGAACAAACCTTTCGGCCCTGAAGGTTCGGTGTTTGACTCCCCTGCCTCTTGGTATTCGAGATATGAGGACGGTACAAGCCCATCGTTATTAGATGAGTCCAACACCTTGACCCAGCCGCTTCCGTCGTCAGCCTCTAGCACACGGACCAATGTTCCCTCTATCAAACCATATGCATCAGCTCGATAAACCTCCCAAGACCGCAAAAACCCAAGGTAGCAGACCTTTTAGACTTATCTCAAAATCGGAAGTGGCCGTGAAGTCGTATACCATTGTGGCGATTGGGTATTCCTCGGTGTCCGTTGATGTGGTTTCGCTCACAAAAGAAGAGGCGGAAGGTGGACTGGAGGCCGAAGGCTTTGTGTGCATGACTTCGGCGGGACGTCAATTTTTTTCCTTTAGGAGGAGCCATTCTCATTCTAAAACTTACTGCTCGATGTCGAAGGAGGCTGCGTTCGAGACGCAGTCGTTGAAGCTCTTTTCGGCGAAGATTGTCCACAGTCTGCCGGAACCTGGCCGCGGTCAGTCTATCCGCTGTCATAAAAATTACAAAGAAAAAGATACCTTAAGTTCACATTTAGTATGGACGGATAAGCCGCAAAGTTTGCACGTCTTCCCTTGCTTGCTCAAGCCCCATATTGATGACTGGGCGACGTAAGTCAGTGGAAAAGGTGTTGGAGGACTGAGCCGTACTTTGCAATAGCTGCATTGAGTAGGGATAGAAAAGGACGAGCTCTTGAATGCGTGAGGCTTTTGACTTCCCTCATCATCTAAGTGAAATCAAATTAGAGGCTCTACTAAACACAGGGGCACTCACTGCCAATCGCAGCAACAACCGTGTCAACTTCTGTGGTTAGTATCCGATGAGAAGTCCCATAGAAGACGGCTTGGTGGGACGCATCAATGAATTGCTAGAACAACCGTCAGGTACAAAGGCAAAAAGCTTCGGATGTGAATTACATTTGCAATGTCTTCCGTCTTCCCTAGTGATTGATCATTTTCATACGCAGTGAATAAGCCACTGTACTGATCCATCTCCCTGCCTACAAGTTGTTGGAAACACAAAAGGAGGAAAAAGTTCGGTTCCGCTTACGCTTGGCATTCATGACAGGTACCAGTTCTCCTAGTTTGGCACGAGCTTTGCTTAGCCTATTTTGCAGGTATACTTTAGGAGCTGGCTCTACACTCATCTCGGCCTATTGTAGAGAAGTTAATGGTGTATTTATGGCTAATGACAGGACGCTTACAGTGTCGTAATGATTATGACATGGCTCAAACACAACATCCGGGGGTGGGGTGAATGGCCGAATGTTGTGGTCAATGTAGATTGCCTGGTCCGTAAGGGGATTTAATTTCTCAAAAGCAGAGTTGACCCCATAGAAGCGCGTTTGCAGGGTTCCAGCATGTTGAGTATGGAGCGTCTGTGAATGTCGTACAATACCAGAGAGCCGAAGGAGCATTCTGTGTTGAAGGGTTTCTGACCGAGGGAGCAAGGTAAGTGATAGGTTGGACCACTTGAGAATATGAACAAACGTAATCTCTGAAAAGAAAATTAAGTTGAATTAAGAATTATTATATAAACAAAAATGACTTTAGACTTACATCTTCTAGTGCCGGAAGGTCTTCTCGATAAAACTTATCCTTAGTCTGGTTTGCTATAGCGATTGAGATAAGGTATGAGCTAGTGAACAGGTGAGGCATATCTTTGGATCGAGGGGCCAGTATTCCTACTTCTTTGCATTTAACATCTCATTCTGCTGTTGTTCCACTTGTCGTTGGGCTCGTTCGGCATGTTTGTCGTCCCCAGCTTTGACCTGTTTCTGTCTAACAGCATCTGCTTCTTGAGCTTCGTCATCATACTGTCAAAGGTAAGAACAAAGAGGTGTAGCAGAAGCATGAAGCACCTTTTGCTTGCTCTAAATACGAAAAATTCTTCAGTGACTGAACTACGGCGCTGTAAAGGAGCAGACGGACTTTCAGCCTATCCGACGCTGACCGATCTCGATCTGAAATGAGTTTCTGGAAGAATTGCATCTCCTAGAGAATCCATAGTTAGATGGTGTAAGACAATATATAATGAAACACTTACCTTTTTCTTGAGGTCATCATTATGCTTTTCTAGGGTTTTCAGGGCTTCCACAACTTGCGTGTTGACAGCATCTGCTTTTGCAACATGGTCCTGGGATATCTGTGCTAGTGAGGTGACAAGTTGAGTGTATGCTTGGTAGAGAGTGCTGGGGAGATCCAATGAACGTCAGCGACATGAGAACGCCTTGAACTCCTAACCTATCATTGAATATTGCTTGATTCCAGCCCTTTGAAGGCTCGGATCCAACAACCATGGTCGATTCCATCCGAGCTTTCTTCTCCGCAGCCTTCTTGTGTAGAGTCAGAAGCTGGGCAGCGTACTGCTTCTCGATAATGACGAGTTCGCGATGGATTTCCCTGACCTGGAAAGGGTCAGGCAGAAATAAATAAATAAAAACAATACAAGAGAGAGAACGAACATCACCAACAAGCTCTAAATGAACGTTGAAGAAACTGGATATTCCGTCGACTTGATCCTATGGAAACCCGTTGAAAGCATCGCTACTATTCCTTGGGAGACGAGACGAACAGGAAGACCCTCGCCGTAGGTTGGGACGTGACTGGTCATAAAAAATGGTTTAACGATGTTAGATCAAGGATCGAAATAGTGCAGTCTGTCGAAATAATCAACGATGGACTGGTAAGGTGCAAGTGACGTTGTAGTGCACAGGATTCCGGCCGCAGTTAACGAGCTTAACTCCATAGGCTTCGTAAGCCCAAGTATAAAAGACTGAATGTAGAACAGGTATATGCGAGATTGTGTTATGTAAAGGGTACAGATGATAAAAGACGCAAATAAAAATAATTTATCTATAAAGCATTACAGGGCAAAATCACCAGGATCTCCCTTCTTTCGCTTCGCCTGAATACGTTCCCTCAGCCTTTTTGACGCTCTTTCTGCGAGACCAGCAAGGTTGTGATTCAGTTCTGCTAAATCTTGTGTCCCGATGTCGGAGTTGAGTTGGTGGTTCAAACTGACGAGCTCGCTCTGAGTACGACGAGGTTTGGGACGTTCACGCGGTCGACTCCGTGACGCCAGCGAAGAAGTCGATTGCGACTTCGCACTAGGAGTCCTTTTCCGACCACTCCGGCGGAGGGTTGATGGAGCGGCGTCAGGTATGGGAGCGAGGAGCGATCTAGTGGGAGGAGATTGTGGGCGTTGGGACGGTAAACTGCGACCAGCATCGGCAACATTGTCTTCGAGGTTCGCCGACGGCTGCGAAAACTGCTCTAGGGCTTGCAACGCGTCGAGGTCAATGGGCTGCTCCCAGTGATCGTCACCTGTTTCTGAGTCCTCAGAAGACCGTGGCCGCTTGTTTCGCTTGAGGTGCGCAGGAGTTTTTAATGGCGTTAGGACGACACCATCAAATACCCACTTGCCCTGTTGAGATGGAGGATGTTGCGAATCTGTACTTGCAAGCTCTTGAGGGGTTTGATGACGAAGGTGGGTCGGAATTTTGACAGGTGAGGGCTGGGGAGAAATGAGCGGAGGCGGAGGGCTAGAAAATCTCTTTTGTGACAAAGAGCTTCGAGCAGTGAGGTCTGATGATGTTGGTTTGAGACGTTGCTTTTTCGAAGGTGGTGAAGGAGATGAAGCAGTGGCACACGGTCGCTTTTTGCCAGGAAAGAGTGGATTTATGGTAGCAGGGTGAAGAGGAGTGACGACAAGGCTGGTACCTAAAAAGGAACTAGCTCCTCCAGTAGTGTTTGCAAAGTTCGCTTGAGGTCCGCTGCACTCTCCACTAGATTGCTTTGTCAGGGAAATTTGTTGCTGCAGAGATGGGAGCATTTTGTTCCATTCCGAGCCAGAAGGGGAGCACACTGGAATCTGGTGTCGGAAAGGTGACTTCAAGAGTGATTGTCCATAGGTGCGTTGCGGCCGGTGGGGCGAGTGAAACTATGTAGAGTAAGTAAGAGATTGTACCCATGGTAGAATACATTACAATTGACTGCTTCTCCATGAATGATGTTCCACTGTTCGCCTTCTCTGTACGAACTGCATGAAATGCCTCAAGACAGGCTGCCAGCTCTTTTGAGTAGAAAGGGGCAAGCTCTTTCCGCGGTTTGTAAGTCGTAGCCCAGAACAAAACGAAGGCCTTAGGGCCAGCAGGTGGTATATATTCTGGAGTGAAAACGGAGATTAATATCTCAGTAATCATTGCGAGATTTTCCTTGGTCACTGGTAGTCCTCGAAGGAGTTCTAACAGTTCGATGTAGACGGGTAGGACCTATCTTCATGTTCAAACGTGATATAGACTATACCATAGATTTACTCACCTCGTTCTCGTAGCATTCCGGCGAAATAAAACCTGTCCTATCCTCATTTTGAATCCATTTCAGCCAGCCTTCCTCCATCGCGGTGACTAATAGAAGGGCATTCTCGGCCGTAGCTTGTGCTAGAAGGTGACGCGAACTTCGAAGAAGGTCAATACCAGATGTTCGGCGGGAGGTATATTCCTCAACCAAAGCGTCGGAAACCACTTTCAGGATCTGCATCAAAAGACAACGTGCCTTGTCCATCGTTATCACCTTAACCAATATCTGGACAAAGCCACGTGCCCATCTGCCCGAATGGGTGACCAAACGATCAAAGAACTCGCTGTCCTGCCATATCACAATATTCCACCAGAAGGAGACAGACTGTTCGGTTGCCTGCCACTTCGATCTATTATATAACGTTAGATGAATGAGCCAGCAGCAAGGGGGCAGCAAACGTTAGAGGAGTCTCAAGCAGGTCAAAGAGATCATTTTTATCCAGGGCTAGGTGTCCATTTGTAAAATCACGAGCGATATGCACCCAAACCTGCCTTTCGATAGCGGAAGACATATCCTTGCAGGCTGCCAACGACCTGGGACCTAACAACATGACAAAAAGACCACACCAAAGTTCGACGCGGGCATTTTCTACAGGTTGCTTGTGGTGCAAAGCATCGGATAGACTGGTCGCTGCTTCTTTAAGCCATGAAGATTCTTCGTATGCAGATTGTATTGTCTTCCAGAGCCGTCGGATGGCAAGAAATAAACGATCGGGGTTAGCACAGTTATCGAACTTGTTTAGAAGTTTCATAAAAACTTCGACTATGCTCTTGCCATGATCATTGTCAGGTTCCAAATTGCTCTGCTCTTGGGTGAGATGAGCGCTGGTAAGGAGCAGGCCGTGCCACGACTCAAAGATTGAATCCTATGATGGAATTATAAGATTAATTAAGGGTGACTGCCCAAACTTCTCACCGGGAGGACGTCTAGTTTGACAAGGCACCTCTCGAACAACAGCATCCACATGTCACATATTCCTTCCCATCGTGCACGAATTTCTTGGTCAGTAAGGGAGCGGACATAGTTCTCCTTGGGTAAAGGAACACAGGTACGGATGTTCTTCTCGAGCTCAGACTGCTGAGAGGTGAGGAGTAATAGGGAAGGTGTATCAAAATCCATCGAGCGCAGTAGAAGCGAAAACGGATGTAAATGATCGTCCATATTGGTGGCGACATCAGGGCTCCGTGTAAGAAGGTTGGAGAGCAACTGCGTGGCCGACGTGAGCATTCGAACATCGTCCGATTTGCACAACTCTAACAACACTTCCAGTGCCTTCGAAGTAAGGGAAGTTGGTTTCAGGTCAAGTAGCCATTCGAGGGTTAGGAAGGTTATGGGTGCCTTGGTTGTGAGAGGCAAGGGTTTCACGATAAGCTGAAACATTTCTTGCCGCTGAGTCTTTGACCTGCTACCCTTCGCTTCATGCCATCGATGCAAAACCCAGAAAAAGACTTTCAACGTGCCTGCATACAGCTCGTCGCCACCGTCGGAGAATCTCCGGAATCGTCCTATAGCAGAGATGAAAAAATCTGTAACAGTGTCGTTGACGCAGAAGTTAAAAGCTTGAATGTCCGCTAAGACGAGAAGGGAAGAAATAATGATAGCGGCCCAAACTGCATTATCTCCACTGCCGCTGGTGGTTCGCCCCTTCTGGATAGCGCTCCATGCGAGCTCACTCAATGGCACGAAGCCGATATGACGAGCGGAATCCTGAGCTCGGAGAAATGATATTGTTTTGGAGGAGACGTCGATAATTGTTGGATCAACAAGTCTTCCAGAAGCGTATCCAGCTAATGCGACGGCGGCCAACTGGCGGATGAGGGACTCTCGGTGCTTGATTTGGCCAAGGACGAAGCTGAAGTGATCAAAGACAATTGGCAGTGTGGATGGATCGCGCGACAGTGAGGCAATTATCTGGAAGACATCAAAAACTAGGCTAACAGATCAAGATATGGAAGTACCCTGAGCGACCACTCAACACATTTGGGACTGCCTATAAGCGTTGGCGCAAGCGTGAACGGGTGCAGAATATGATAAATGTGTTGTCGGATGGCCAAAATAATATCGGTGTGGGGAAGAGAATGAAAACTGAATGCGGAAAGAACGACCTCGCAAAGCAAATTTCTTCGCTCGGGAGGGCAGGGGAGCTTCTCGCGATGCACAATTATTCCGGCAAGATCTTCGATGAGCGCTCTCAACTGTTCGCCTTAAACATGACGTTAGCTTATCTTTAGGGAGAAGATAATAATGTTACTCACACGAAAATATCTTTTGAATGACTTCGTTATGGAAAATAACGGCGACAACCTGAAGCGCTTCCTGAGCGGTTGAAATCTTCGCGGTCCATTCCGTAAGGTCATAAAGGGACGGCACCAAGGGATTGGACAGAGATAGGACTTGCTCTGGAGTGTATTTAGGTGAGGGAGGGATTATGGACTGAAGATCTCGATGGAGACAGTCGAACGTTTCGCGAGACCGAGTTCTGCAAGGACCCAAAGCATTCCAGGCATCGTCCAAATCCATGGAATCGATCTTTCTAAACTCATTTCGGAGTTCTGCCCACATCTGAGCCATATCATAGATTGACGTTTGCTCGGGCTGTTGTAGAGACGCGACAAGAGTGAGGAGCAAGGCGCTGCAACTGGCTCGAACCAGAGGTTCTTGAGATATATGGAGTGTTGGGGTGACTTGACGATGGCAATTTTGGGTTGCAATCATCTTGGCTTGGATCCTCTTTAAATTTCTTGTAGTCGGTTGAGTGGCGAGGGGTTACGGCCAAAGGTATTATTTCTTTGGTGCCGCGGTCCAAGCGGGCACCAAAACCAGCAATTTGCTTGTTATTATGCCGTTCTGGAGTACAAGACTTGTTTAAGGGGTCATAGTACCAAGCGTGGGGGGGGGAAGGCTCTAGGGGAGAAAACGCGCGATAGGTAACGGCGAGCGGTGTTGCGTGCGTCGTTTATATGCGATGTTTGACAGGAATTGGACTCAGTGCGGACGGCCCAAACGGTCTGTGACACAAGTCCAAAAGAGGCAGCTGATGGTCGAGGACAGAGTCATAAAGCCCCACGATCTTGTTGGCCAAAAACGCTAGTATCACGTGATCGATAATATACAGTCTTTGTGGGACAACCAGAGAGCAGGCGGAAATTTGGACAAGAAAAAGACGCTTTTCAGAGAAAGAGAAGGTTCCTGGTGGACGTACGGATAGAGAAGGGCTGGATGTCGATGATGACTCGAGTTTGTGAACTCCGATCAAGACAGAGTCATTGTACTGAATGGCCGGTGGCAGTTTGGGACGTATCTATGTAGTACTTAGCGTATAGTAGTTAGGGATTATAAAAGATGTCTTGTATGGAAACACGACAACATCAAAAGAGTTTCGTCACATCCAGCGCCAACTCCTTCACCTCATCCTTCACCGATCTGGTCTGTCGCTCAACCACTTGCTTAGCCGCCAATACATCCAAGAGCGGATTAATACCCGCCTCTCCAAATGGTGATAGTCTAAGTAAACATCCTAACGATGCGACTAATCGATGAGCTTATTGAGAACAATGAGTTTTAATTATGTAAATAGGGTGCGAGGAAAGTACGGACCAACATCGCCATTCTCCTCGGACCTCAGCGCTTCGACAATAGCACTGACCATCTCAACATGCCAGTCCTCATCAGTATCGTTGTCAGCGTGAACTTGAACCTCTCCTGGACTAATTGCGATGTAGCCCATCGAAGTCTTCACATCAGCAACTCGGGCTGCTTGAATGGCCACCGTGCTATTGAAGGCTAGGCTTTGCGCCGGCAGTTCTGACTGCAAGTTCAGGACTAAGGAGA
>JAJTUO010000183.1:0-45452 GCA_021399455.1 Flagelloscypha sp. PMI_526
TCTGCAAATTTGACAACGTCGAAGAAAGCAGAATTCGAGAACTTGGGGACTACCCTTGAGACCATTGTCTCCGGCACCACCACCTTCGCCGGCAAGGATTTCGCACTGAAGCAGTTCCATCTTCACACTCCCTCAGAACATCGCATTAAAGAGGAGTACTTCCCGATGGAGATGCACATGGTACACGAGGCTGAGGGTGAGTCTCATAATTTTGACGCATGTTTTACCTTGCGCCCTTGATTCTGATTATGCTCATTTCCATACTAGACGGATCCATCGCTGTCATTGCCATTCCTTTCCAACTCACCGAAGATGGTTCGACCACCGAACTTCTCACCTCTGTCATCCAAAACATCGACGCCGTCAAGGAGCCAGGGCACTGTCACCAAGACTGGTGCCCTTGACTTCACGGAGCTCGTCAACGCAGTCCAAACTAAACCGCTCTTCCAATACACCGGTTCTCTTACTACTCCTCCCTGTGCGGAAGGTCTTACTTTCCTCGTCATGGAGGAACCTATGGCTCTTAACGTCAAGACGTTCAATACTATCAAGAGCGTTATCAAGTTCAATGCCAGGTACACTCAGAACAAGCTGGAGAATACTAATTTGATCCAGGTTGCAGCACAAAAGGCTGAACTTAGTATGCTCTCAATAGTTTGAAAGTCTTTTTCATTTTACTCAACTCAACTTTTTTGTAGACTGCGCAGCTGTTGGCGCTGAAACCTCACCTTCTCCCGCTGTTGAGCTCAAGACCGGTGAGCAGAACATGGAAGAAGTCAAGGTCGAAGAACCGCTCAAGGAACAGGCCCAAGTTGAAGAACCGATGAAGGAAGAGGTCAAGGTCGCAGAGCCGATGAAGGAGGAAGTCAAGGTCGAAACTGCCATGAAGGAGGAGCCTAAGGTTGAAGCTCCAATGAAGGAGGAGCCTGAGGTTGAAACGCCGATGACAGAGGATGTGAAGCAACCAATGATGAATGAGGTAAAGATGGAGGAGGTGAAGGCTGCCGAACCTTCCATGATGTCTGAGACTCCCAAGATGGAAGCACCGGCTATGAAAGTGGATGCCATGGAAGAAATGAAGAAAGCTCCAGGCATGATGAGGATGAGGAGACGTTCCGCAAGATCTGCTCCCCGTCGTCTTTAACCTAAACATGTCACTGTCGCAAGTAGATATGGCACTTACGAAAAAAATCGTCCAAGGATTAGTTAAGATATTATACTAAAATAATTATTTTGAAGTTCTCGAAATTTAAAAATTTGAGTCGAGTGCAATGCCAAACCTTGGGAACCCCATGAAGCCGTAGACTTGAACATCCGACCATTGGCTTCGCCTCTCAAGAAATAGGTATCTGAACGATACCCATTTCCCATGTCCTTAAATCCCACCCAAGTACTATTGAATACCCGAATGAGGACTTCTACATCAATAGCGCGACTTCCTGCGAGTGTGCGTCAGCCTTCCATTTGCCGCATGAAGAGTTACTACCACTGGGCTTGAATTTGTTCTCCAACTGCATTTTGTATCATCTTCAAACGCAGTTTCATTTCCTAAATGACGAACCTGAGATTTTGGTGGGCCTCGGCTAATATCGGCTGCAGTCGAACCTTTGCAACCCACCATGATCTTCACTCATTGGTCACTTGAAGCATTGCCGCAGCACTACCACTTGGGATGCGTTTCACCCTTTATTAGACATTCCAGCTGTTTTTCTTTGGTGTCCAACTCTGACAGCTTACTTGCGGCAGGTGAAGTTCCGTCTCCGGAAGAAAAAATACCCCTGTTCCCTCGAGGTATAATCAGGATAGATTATGCTCTCGCAAGCACCAATTAAATTCACTCGCATTTTGGCTTCCTTTTTTTTCAATTTATGCCACTTTCGTAAGTTAGAACAACAGTGCACTCGCTGCTTAAACCTCTAGCTGCACCAAGCCATGAACTTTCGGTGTTTCTTTAGGGTTTGTGCGTAAGTGGCTCATTATCTGTTAGCCGATCGTCACTTCATCAGGCCAAGGCATACCTCCGGAACCCATTTAAAGAAGCATGGCGATTGAGGTGCCTGCGTATCATGATTCCTTTAGCCGGTCTCCTCCTCCTCACAACAGTCTTCACATTTGCAACTCTTGCTCAATACTGTCCCAGGTGCGTATTGATCAGTTAAGAGCGTATAAATTCTGAGAATGTTGTAGTAATGATGGGGGTGCGATCGCAATTTTCGACGAAAAGCCTCAGTTCCTCGGCTGGGTGGTAACCTTTCATGTGCTCACAAGTAGAATAATTCTCAGGCTAACTGCTTCTCAGTCTTCTAAACTAAATACTGCTGGTTCATTCGGAATTACCAACGATTCGAATAGTAACGATATCCTCAAGTTTCAAACCTGGTATAACTGCAAGTCCTCCGATCAACCAGTGTTTCTCTCGTAAGTAGAGTGACACATCTTCCTCTTATGTCCTGAAAGTTTCCAGAATCATGAACCCTGTCAACAATAGTCTCAGCTTTGCCAGCGTGGTTTCTAACGTTACTGATTGCTCTCAAGCAACTTTGCCAGGCTGGCTGACATTTGCACCTTCCGACGGAAATCCAAGTACGTTTCCGATTAATTTCATTTCACTCGTGGTCTTCATGCTCGATCCTAGGGGGAAGAACTCCACCTCGCAAGACGGTGACGACTGTCCGTGGAGGGTGGAACTCTCCTTGGACTCTCTGTGGTGAAAACATGATCTGGGCGAAAGGTACCATCACCGCCACTTGGGAGCCCAACTGGATAAATCCGACTGGGCGTATGTTCTCCATGACTTCGCAACACATTCGATGATTTACGCTTCTCCAGTCATCTTCCCTAACCCAGCGTTGATGTATGATATGGTGGCGAATATGAGTATGCTCATTTGCTTTAGCCCTTTGAATTCTACTCACATGGCTAGTTGTTTTTGCTTACCCAACCTCCGCATATCCCCACTGGGCCCGCACCGTTCCTATTACACTTTTCGTTCTTTAGGACCTGGTTGAGCCCCATATGGCGACTTATTGTACCATATAATATTAGAATTCACGCTAAATTGTTCAATGACATAGCTCTTTTATTATTCTATGTATGTTTTGAGTCCCATATACAAGTAAGCCACTACTAAGTGTTCGCATGCCTCCGGTCTGCGATAGTTTCAAGGCACCCACAGCCGACCGACGCTGATATAAGCGGGTAGTATCGGACAGAAGGCATTATGTGCAATTTTATATTTCTAGATGAGGTACATGAATGGGTAATATGGGGCGAGGAGAGCAATTGGATAAGCCAAAGTCCTCAGATTCATGGGTTTCGACCAGATCAGACTTCAATATAGACGACAGGGAAGTTGAACTGTATTGTGTATCTGGTGTTATTGGTATATCCGGAGCTTGGTCGGAAGAAGATGAAGTTGAGGGAGAGTTTGGGGGAGATGTGCTCGCTTGACAGGAATGGATGTTGTTAGCGGTTCGTTCATGTTCAGGATTACACGACTGAAATCGCTGTCGAACGTTAATCAGGCCCGCGTGTTTAAGCCAATCCGATTCCTGCAGGCATAATTCCCAATGGAGAATGGCAAGAAATTCGCGCTCGATTCTTCCCACATCCCGTTTGCCAAATACACCTGAGTATATTGACCAATCAACGTTTTTAGGCGAAGAGTCATTTGTGTACTAACAAAGGCTTCAATATGTGAGGTATAAACATATGGAAAACTCACCTTCGACGCGACCATAAGAGCTCCTAGAAATACTCTTTCATAAGCCCATGTACCCATGGAAATACTAAGCCGGGGTCTTGCTCTATCAACGTAAATGACAGTTGCCAGGAAAGTAGGCGTTGAGACCTGCGCACAGCTGAGAACATTAGTTGCAAAACATAGGAACTTGCTTTTTATCAGACTGTGCTGTAGACAGTCCTCTTTGTGCACGGATGAGCAGCTTAACGCAGCGTCAACAACTTCAGTCGTCATGTTTACAACGTATTCTAGTTCCTCGTATGAGTCGAAAACCTGGTGGGGCTGCTTGGTCGAACCTACCAATCATCGGACGAGTTATGATGAGACTCATCATTTCACTGAGGCCAGGCGAACGTGAGGCTGACATCGAGGAGTCTCCAAGTAATTTGAACTTGAGTGGTTATCGAGACAGTCCCAGAGAGAGATGAACTCAAGAGGCTCCATTCACGTCGAGGCACAGCTCTTAACGTTTATCAGTATATGAGGAACCTTATAAAGAGTAGATTTGGGACTCTCGAGCAGCCATTCCTCCCCGAACCGTGCTTATGGGGATTAGGGCATTCACGAGGGAGGGTAGCCATTGGTCTGACTAACATTGTTGTCGTATCGGAGGAAACCCGAGGTTAATTCCGCCAATGATATGTCATATCTGTTCGGCCTTGTTTTATGCCACATCCACTGGTTCCCGCAAGCATCCGTAGTCGGACGGTGTGTGTATCTTATATAACTTTGTACGCACCTGGTTTCTAAAATAAGGTGATGCTGAAATATATGAAGGAGGAACGCGTGTATGTACCCGATTAAAATCAGTGGTTGAATCATGCATAGAGCATTGCATCAAAATTCCGGGTTCCGGCCATGTTGGGGACAACGTGACGGGACACAGGCTCTCATAATTTGAGGTAATTAAAAGGAGAGAATCAGCAGGAACCGTTACTCTACATTCTGTCACCGTTAGTCAAACACGGCCTCAGCTCCTCAAGCTCAGTGCCTGCTGCCTCGCTTTGACAAGCGACAATGCCATTCCCCAAAATGTCTCATCTTCATTCGTCTCTAGAGACCAGTGTTTACGATCGTCGAACTGAAGGCTGTTTAGGATCCATGGGAATCGGGCCTTGGGCAAATGTTCCTCACGATCCCCGTACGTGTGGTTAACGAGTAGAACACGGCTATCCACACCGTCGTCACAATTTTGAAATCTCCATAAGTTATCCTTATCCCACGGTGACATGTCGTACCAGAAGCGTATGAGAATAACCAGAACAGATTTCGGGAGGAGAGTGATGAGAGGCTCAAGTTCATTTTGGAGTGCAGGAAATGACCTAGGCTGTCCGGCATTGAGACGTAGATATTGGAGGGATATTAAGGATGAAATGCCCGTTTGAAAAAGATGAGGCCACATCCAGCGTGATGCATGGAATAAATCGAGATGAGTAATAGTTCGAAAGACAGGCCAGAGGAACTGGAAATCCCGGGTAGGATCCACCTTGCAAACTATTGACCCTCCAACTCTCTGCAAAGAGCCAGCTGAAAGATTCGCTAACGACGAATCTGACTTTGCGTTGAGTTGTAAACTCCTGAGATTGGGGAATAGGCTAAAAGCCAACAGAAAGCTGGCACAAATTGGTTCATCAAGTCGCACCCAGAAGCTCAGTACGTATTGAAGGCCTCTCTTGAAGCGTCGTGAAGCAGAAAGCTCCTTGGCTTTGTCAAGAGAGTAGCGATTTCCGGAAATATTCATAAACAAGAAAGGATCCGTCCTATTGCGAACTTTCAACATTACGCTCTGGTGACCAGTCACTACAAAAGAGTACTAACCAACTTTGGACTTCACTTGATACAAGAGAGAGAACAGATCGGTTGAATTTGAAGCTGGGGCCTGACGCCGCTGTTCTTTCGAATATGACCCTCAAAACATCGACAGGCAATTCGGCCAAAGGGGTTTGAGATCCCACCGGTTCTTCGTCCATTCAACGGGAGAGATTGAACCCAAAATGATGCTATTGTCAATTTTCGGGGCAAGAAGTGTAGGCAATAGAAGGAGGATTGCCAACTGTGCCTTGCTGTGGAGGACAAAGATCGTGGTGGCAGTTGAGGCCAAGATGCAGGACTAGTACTGAC
Organism: Flagelloscypha sp. PMI_526; assembly: GCA_021399455.1. Classification (NCBI taxonomy): domain Eukaryota; kingdom Fungi; phylum Basidiomycota; class Agaricomycetes; order Agaricales; family Niaceae; genus Flagelloscypha; species Flagelloscypha sp. PMI_526. The sequence continues at coordinate 5,864 of JAJTUO010000183.1, forward strand.
AGACGATGCCATACGTCAAGTGCTTTCATGGGGTGTGCGACATTGCTGAGCAGCTTGGGCTAGAAGGCAAGAGGTCGTGTTTAGACGGTAGAAACCCAGCTTTCGCCCGCTCCGCTAAATCCGATAGTGATCCGAGTCGAAGTGGACCGCTGATGGCGCTCTTCGGGACTTGAACCCCAACTCCATGCTCGGTCAGCAGCATTTCCTCCTCAGCTTAGTCATGGCCAAGCGAACAAATTTATGCTACGCTAAATCCGTTATACGCGCTCGTATACCCGATTGCTTCTCCGACCCAAAAGAGCACGATGTTTGGCGCGTTCAGCAGCACAATCCAACCACGCGAATTCGTCCCTTTCCATTTCCCTCAGCATGACGACGCTCCCTTCTACCATCAAAGCTCTCCAAACCCGCGAGGATAGAGAGACCCTCGATCTCGTCGATGTTCCCTTCGCTTCTCGTGAAGACGTGCAGAACATTCCAGATGGTCACATTCTCCTCAAAGTCAAAGCAGTTGGCTTGAATCCTGTGGATTGGAAGGTTCGATTGCCTCTATCATTTCCTCTCTCAATTTTGAACATTCGCCTTTCTCTCAGACTGGTCTCTACGCCTATGGACATACTGGCGGCATTCTAGGGTGTGACGCCGCTGGCGACGTCGTTGCAGTCGGCGCTGGCGTCACTCACCTTTCAGTCGGTGACCGCGCAGCAGGATTTACGATGGGTCACGGCTTCAAAGAGCGGCCTGGGGCTTTCGCAGAATATGTTCTCTTCTCTGCTACGGGATCGTTCAAAATTCCGGAAGGTCAGAGTTATGCCGAAGCTGCTGCCTTGCCCATGTACGTTTCTATTACTCTCTTTGAACCCGATTTACTCCCAGTATTGATATGCATGATCTTTAGTCCGCTGCTCACTGCCGTTCAAACCCTCTACTTCAGACACAACCTCGCACTGCCCTCTGCGCCAGCAACGACCAACACCCCCATTCTCATTTGGGGAGCATCTACTGCTGTTGGTCATTACGCTATCCAACTAGCGTCGCTATCTGGCTACAAAGTCATCACCACTGCTTCTCTCGCCGTCTTCGATCAAGTCAAGGCACTGGGAGCCTCTGAAGTCTTTGACTATAAGGACCCTGAGACACCCAAGAAAATTCGGGCTGTTGTTCCCGAGCTCTCTATGGCAATCGATACCGCGGGCGGAAAAGGAACGCTGGAACTGATTTCGGTAAAGTTCATTTTGCTTCTATGATTGAAAAAACCGTCATCTGATTTTCAACCTCTGCCTAGGCCTCGCTGTCTCCCAAATCCATTTCGAACAATATCTATTCAATCGTCACCGTCCCTTCCTCCTTAGTTCTCCCCTCGAATACTCATGCAGAGTTTACACTCGTGTACGAACTATTGGGTTTTCCTTTCAAGTTTGCTGGGAAGGATTTCCCTCTTCGTCCCGTCGATGTTACTAGGTCATTAGACTTCGTCCGAAACGAGTACCCAAAACTGTTTGAAGGGGGAGACAGCCGGAAGATCAAGATTCAGAAGATCAGGATTTTGCCTGGAGGTCTGGAGAGTGTTGTTGAAGGGTTGAAAATTATGAAGGAAGGCAAGTATGGAAGAGAAAAACTGGTTTATATCATTGCTTAAATGTTGACCCCCGCATTACCGTCATCTCCATATTCATTCACTTGCGCTGTCCCTTTTTACTTTTCTTTTCCTCAATTGTTATTACCATCTACCATGGGTCCCCGCTCCAATCATTGCAAGGTTCCCGCAAACGATACCCCTTCAATGACACGAGGCCGAAACATTCCAAGAATCCCCCACGTTCCTGTACGTATCCTACCTGTAGCACATCCCGATACTACCAAGATGATTTCACAGCCCCAAAAAATGAGTAGATACTAAAGGGCTGCCCCAGTGCTGAATTCCATACTCAACTGAGCATGTTAAAACTCAACATTTCCCTCTTTCTCACTCTCATTCTAGGCACATCCGCTCAGAATGACACCGTCCCATTCCCATTCCAAGTCGACGCGAACGTGAAATCTCAGGATGCCTTTGATACTCGCATCAATCTCAGGAAAGAGCCGAGCGTCGTTAATAAGCTCACTCTCTACCGAGCCATCACCAATCCTGAAGAAATTGACTCCACGAAGGATCGCATTGGCAGTTTTCCCGTCTACTTTTCATACAGCGAAGGTGATTTCAATGCCCCCGCTACGGAGAATTTGTACTTTTTTGACGGTACGACATTCATCTCAACACTACCGAGGGCATTTTGATTACTGTTTAATCATAGACGATGCGCCTGCCTTGGCCTGGTGTGCACAGAAGCGCGAACGCAAGTACGAAGAATGCGCGGTCGCCACTTATGTATGGGATCCTCCCTCATTCGTTAGCGTGAAACGTTTCAACATCGGGACCGATGAATGGCTCGACGTTTGTTGCTTTTCTTGTTCAAATAATCTTAAATTAATGTATTCCGATTCAGTTTGTAACTAAGAACTATGGTCAACCATTGAAGGTGAGTTAATACTTTTCTCCACTGTTTATTTGGTATTCACTCCAGAATTAGCAAGACATCCAACGTTGGAACGACTGGATTGAGGGACCTCTGTCTGCTGTTGGCCCTAATGGTATGGACTGATACTCCTTCTATCCGCCCGCATAGGGGATTGATTTCTTTCCTTTGACTATTAGGGGGCTACATCCAGCACGACTGGCCTGACATGCAACATGCATTAGTTAATCCCGCTATGAATCATCATCTAACGATTACCGAAGTGAACCCCATATATTGCGATGTGCCACGGCTCTCTGCAAGACAAGAACGCTACTGGTGCAGCGATAAGAATAGACATGCCCTTGCCTTGGCGAAGACTTCCATGTTCAATTATTATGATGGGGACTTGATCAAGAAGAGGGGCCCTCCCAAACCCAAGGTTCGTACTTTCACCTGCTCTCATAGCGAAATATGGTATCGTGACCTTAATGATCATTCAGGAAATTTGCCCAGGCCATAAGTACGTGATCTTATTATCTTTAACGATTGGAACGTCTGTGATTGAAATTACCTAGGTTTGGAATTTACAACCTAGGAAGGGATGCCGGTACGGGTAAAGTGGGATGTATGTAACGTATTCTCCCGATTTTTTCTCAACGTTTATTCTGTTTTTAGATGCCGTGATGAGTACAGATTGCAAGCAGGCGACAGGGACAAGGACAACGAATCCTTGCGATGATCCGATGTTCTCTTGTTCACCTCCCCCAATTAAACTAACCCAGCTCCATTACAATGGCCAAGAGTGAGATCATCATTTTTTTCCGAGACTTTACCCTCACTCTTCGCTGATCCCTCGTTTCAGCTATGCGTGCGACACGGTCCCAAACGCTGGTAAATGCCCTGGAGGAATAAATGACATGGAGTTCTGCGTAAGTGCAGCCATCACCGTTACTACGGTTGCTCACTCTTTTAAGTGCGGAGACTCGGCTTCTTCATCCTGATATAAGTTAAATAATAGTTCCCATAAGATATTATGCAAGAGTAGACAAACCCTGACTACAGTGTACTATTTAAGTTCGTTTTCTTCGTCCTTGCTGCGTTTCCATCAGCTATACGACGATACACTCGCAAATACTTGCTTTTTTGGTCCTCGAATCTTTTCACATCCTGCTATGCTCGATTTTCTTGTCTTATGATGTTCGGCACCCGGATCTTTATTTTTTCTTTGAGTTCTTGTTGGCTCGATTGTTGCTTGGCTTGATTTGAAGGAGGTATCCAATGAGAATTTTCATAATGCTACCCAGAAATTTCTTCGCTAATTGTGTATGTTATGGCTCTGTTGCCGCCCACTCCAGCTGCATACGTTGTAGCATTAGATACCTACGTTATAGTAAAGTGTCGGTATAATGGTGCGAGTTGGCGAGTTTGGAAGGCGATAGAGCGTTTCCCAGGGATGTGATCATGAAGCTGGACTAAGTTAAATAGGACCTACCAAGAACGCGAACCTACTTGACTGGAGACATCTAGAAATGTGATTCACAGAAAACACGTTCTAGAATTGGGTACAACTCTGGAATAATACACCTGTTCCGGTTGACTTTATAAGGAGCGGACTTTCGATAAGGAACACAGTAGTCTAGTTCGTCGTGCATACGAACTTCACTATAACACCACTGCAATAAAGACGTGCAAAACGTTCATCTCGACATTTTTTTCTTTTACTGTGCACAGTCAAGAGACCACTGGCAGTCCGATGATTTGCCGTTTCGTTCCCGACTAGTTCTTGGCAAAACAAGGAACTTAGCACACTATAGTGATAAATAGCGGGAATATGGTTCCAGAATGTGAGGTTACTGAAAAGAAAAACGGCAAATGGATATGAGAAACGTTAGAATCCCTTGCTGTGGGCTGTCCAAGATGTACACGTCTTTGGGGCCTGGGTCTTCCCATCATTGGCATTTTCCTTCAGAATGCAGGAAATCAAAGGTGCGCAAGAACTACAATTTTCGAACTTAAAATTTGTTCTTAATTCTTTGTAGTGACCCTAGTTGGTGATACCACTGTAGGAAAAGTAAGCACGAAACCCCGCCATAGTATTGTCGGTCAAACTTCATTCCTGTGGAAGACCAGCCTGTTGCTTCGGTTTACCACCGGAATGTTTCCCCTGGTTTGTAGTTTGTCCTCAACTTATATAAGCAACTTAGCCCACAATTATAGGAATATATTCCAAATAGCTTCGATCGCTATCCCAAATACGTCGTGCATGAGGGACAAATAATGAATTTCGTGCTTTTCGACACTCAAGGGCACGAAGATTATGACCGGCTGAGGCCCCTCACGTACCATGACACAGACATATTTGTTTTGTGTTTCTCAGTTATCGACCATTCAAGCTTCATGAGCATTTGGACTCGGGTGGGTCGCCCAGTTTCCGTTATTCATCAGTTAACGCTGTATGAACAGTGGAGATCCGAGCTGAATACCCATACTCTTCACAATGCCAAGAAGCTTCTTGTGGGTATGAAGTTAGATTTAACTTTCGACGAGGTTGTTTGCGACAAACTGCGAGCGTTGCGAGTGAGGGCTTTCATCCCCTTTTTTGTCCTCTGCATCGAATTGACTCGCGGTAGAGAGCACCAATTGGACGTGAATGCGCTGAGGTTCTTGCCGAACAAATCGGTGCCGAGTCTTACATCGAGGTCTCAGCCCTGAATGGTGAAGGGATGGAGAGCCTCATGGCAGGTCTCTGTCAGGCGTGCAAAGGGAAGAGGGGTGAGTTACCATTTCATTTTCTTGCTCGATTACATCATCCTACAAACAATCATTTTAGAAGCTCCTGTCCACCAGCGAAGGCATACATTCCATATTCCTTGTACGATCATGTAGAAGCCTCACTATTCTATGCCCTGATTGTCCGTCATCTATTTATTACATAAATTTGCTCAAGCCAAGACAGCCAGTGCGGAACGCCGACGGAGCTAAATATCTGCCTTGTCTCGGTGTTCATCTCGCATCCAGTGAGTGGATATGGAGGTCTCAATTACTATAGGACGCTGGGGTTGGCTCCCGACGGTCTTATGGATTCTTATGAGTAACATAACGGGAAGCGGCTAATGGCCGGAGTGAGTTACTGACGGCAGTTTGAAAGCTAATCGCTTCGTCTTGAGTCGGACCGAAGTTGATGCGGCGATTGAACATGACCTGAAGAAAATAAAAGACTAAGCAAACTATAGCTGCTGATTTCAAGGAACACATTACCATTAAGTTGTTGCTGTATAACTTTCCCAGGACGTCGCCAGCCTTTGTAATTGAGAATTATTGCACAACATCGCCGTCGATTATGGAAACTTACCAGAAGGAACCAAGTTTGATGACTGAGATAGAGAACAAGAAGGACAATAGCTGTTAGAGCTGCATGAGACTTGGTTAGGGGTATTTTAATTTAGGTATGCATGTTTCTAACCAGTCAGAGCACCTGTTTATGAAACATCAGCAGGCAGTATGCAGATAACGAGGAGATAGACCAGTTTCCACAGTCAGACGAATAATGCCGGTAACTAGTCTGTCTGTTGCCTTAATTCCAGATCTCATCTTTTGAAGCTATTGGTCGGTGCGTATTGAGTGTCAAGGCTATAAGGAGAACTTAGACTTACATAATATGTGAGCAGGACTGCTATCATCACATCCGTGATGACAGTGCTCACTACCCATACCTACGGTTAAGAAAGATTGGTTTCGGTAATCATTCTGCTAGAATCATCATATGATCGTACCAGCAATACTTTGTTAATTGTAGGATCGCCAGCCACATCGTGCAATAAACGCCCTCGTTGCATAGCGCCCATGGTGATACCAAATACTGACTGTATCAAGGTCAACTAAAGTCCCGTAAATTTTGGACTCAAGGAAAAGCAAGATAGGAGCGTACGGCCCAAACAATGCTGGCGACAATCCATGATCTCGAAAAATATAAATACGGTATCCAAAGAACGCCTAAAAATCCAGAATCCTGTTCACCAAGAAGAGCAACGAATTTGACAAAGGTATTCGAACCTGAACAAGGCCAGAGGTCACAGCCGCTGTGTGACGCATGAGTGTGATATACTGAGTGTTAATGAAAAGGGCGAACTGAGAATGGGAGTCGAGAACCAATCAAGGAGCATTGCGTCCAGCGCTGCAGGATCCCCATACATCATTACATCAATTTCCCAACGATCCACAGAGCGAATGATAGTCTGGAGCAATTCAAGTGCGAAAACGATATAAACAAGTGTTTTTATCTGCCATGTATCCCGTAATGATGCGGCATGGTAGATGTCTGGACGATGAAACAAGAATGAGGCAGGGGTAAACCAGCTTTGCAATCGGAGGAATACAGACAAACTTGGACAATGAGACTTAAGACAAACTCAGAATTCAACAAGAAAAGAGTATGAGACACGATGGAACTTACATCCCACAAAGAATAGTATGAAAGAGATTGCCAAGCCACTACTCAGGTGACTACGGTGGTACCAGGAGGAACAGTATGTCAACTCACATTTGGTCCCCCACTGCAATCAAATTCAGGTCAATATGGTAGAAATCTTTTATCGTAATGGATTTGCTTACATCTGTAGATACATTCCGCGGAGAGGAGGAGCAGTCGCCATCTTTCAGAGCCAGGATTTGGGAGCTGGGCGTAGATTGCGTTTCTACTGTCGCATGAATTTAAATAAAACAGACCACGAGAAACTAGCTTTAGTATTTTGGCACCCGTCCGGAAACGCGAGGAGAGAAGGTTGATATGAGCAATGTCCGAGGCTACCGTGATTCGGGAGTTGACACCCACGTATGGAGGACATAAGACAATCCCGAAGTGTGGGAAACTGTTGCCCGGGGTGTTTAACTCTATAAGAGTGTCGAGGGTCGGGAATGTTTCGGCTGAAGATCTGTATTTTTCTCACCCGGAAAACTTGGTGGCGTTCAAAGATAGAGTTGTTGCAAATTATGTACCTCCGACTGGCTATGGTCAACGAGTTTTGAAGCAGAAAATTGTTTTTATGAGTTCATAAACCATTCAGGATCCCAGACAATTCGGACTGTATTCGTCGCTGGGAGTGCAAGGATGATGCCGAGCGCCGGCATAACGTGGCTTGTCAGTCCCCCTCCAGATTCGGGTGAAGTAGTCTCTGTCGAAGGTTCCTGGGTCGTATCAGAATATGATATCCAATGAAACATGGGCTGACGTGAACTTTGTTAAATCCGAAGACAGAGCGAAGAGATGAAAGTGTCTAGTGTCCCGATGACCGTTGGAGGTGAGTGACATCGAATGTCAGCCAGGTACACAAACCAAGCATTTGCTACTTTTCCAATCTCGATGGCCCACATTATCCTCATTTGCCTTGTAAACGAACACAACTCGTTTCCTCTGCCACTGCACCGTCCTCACCTCCGTTCTTCAAAAAACACCCAATCCCCTCGCATACTCTAAAATTCGACAATGAACAATGAAGCCATAGGCTTGCAATATACATTGCTTCCTCGTTCCACAATACGTCGCCAAATGAAACTTGATATGCTAAAGAAACCAATTACAGCTTTTGCCAAGAGTTATATGTAAGTTCTGCCTCGGTTCCAGACGTCCGGATCAAATGACATTCAAGCTCTTGAGCTGTTTCGGGTTTCGAACGAATGGGACGATCGCGGCGCAAAGCATAAAGATAGCCTGACCAAATTACAAAGGCGTATGAATCCAGAACGTGGCATTTGGATGCACAGGACTTTATTCCAGAAGCGTCGCTTTCGTGCACCGCGGGCTTACATTTCGACGGCGAAGTATTAGAGTAGTATCCAGCCAGTGTCAGTATTTACAAGGAGGAATCAAGACCTCGCTGTGTGATTTAGAACACTACCGCAAAATACTGAAATTTGAAAATTGGTCTCTCTGATTGAACACTGCTACACAAACTATCAAGCTTTCCGTGCATTGCCCAGCTCGTCTATCGTGGACGAATCCATAATAATGACACCCGGAGTTGTCGGTGCAGACACCTGGAATTTGTTGGACGCGTTTGAGGATAATTCGGTGGCATTATTACTGACCATAGTAGTACCCTGACTCCTAGAGAAGTTGATACGACGGTTGAACATAACCTATGCAAAATAAATATGAATGCATCCTCCAATCCATTTTCACATAATGTATTACCATTAGATTATTGCTGTACAATTTTCCTAGTACGTCCCCCGGCTGTATATATCAGAACAGTTTCGAAGGATAAGAAATTAAAATCCATACCACAAGGAACCACGGAGGACAAGTTAAATATAAGACAAGAATCAAAATAGCGGTTACAGCTGCGGAAACTTGCGTTAGTTTATCGTCCAAAAAGAATATGTGCATTTCCGACCGGTTAGAGCACCTTCAGTAGAGTGAATATCTCGTGAGCGCGGAAAGCATCTGATCACGTACCCGTTTCGACAGTTAACCGAATAATATTGCTAACCATTCGATCAGTCTCCTTAAAGCCACCTCTCATCATACGAAGCTTCAATTGTATGTAAGCGTCACTTTACTGAAAAAAGTATTGCCCTACGTAATAGGTAAGAAGCCCCGCGATCATCACGTCAGTGACAGCAGTAGTGACTATCCAAACCTGAGCATGAAGAGAACTTGAGTGATTAACTTCCGTGCTTCGGGGGAGTGGGATACAGACCAGGAAGGCTTTTGTGATATTTCCATTTGTGGCGACTTCGTGCAGAGACCTTCCTGCTTGAAAAGCACCAAATATAATTCCTGCCACACATTGTAAGAGCGTTAACTGAAATAAAATGAGGTCTTATACAAGTGAATCGGACTAAGATGCACTTACAGTCCAAATAATGCCTGCAATAAGCCATGATTTCGAGAATACATAGAGTCTGTAACCAAAATAGGCCTTGAACGGGTTAGCATCAGTTGGGTTGCTGCGGACGAAACTATTCTGACCTGCACAAGGCCTGATGTCACGGCGGCTAGGGGAATAGGAATGAATATCATCGGGAAATTTATTGAAGGCGAATTTCGTACTTAGCACCGGGGTTGAGAACCAGTCCATCAAAATTGCATCTAGCCCAGCTGGGTTGCCCCACAACATGACATCAATTTCCCAACGATCCACTGAGCGGATCACTGTTTGAAGAATCTCGAGAGTAAAAACCAGGTAAACAAGCATTTTGATTTTCCATGCATCTCTATTGAACGAGGCATAGTAAATGTCTATGTTGTGAGAGAAGATCAGTTCTGGGATATCACCTTGAGGGGATGGGAACAGTACGAACAAACTTGGACGATGAGACTAATGATGTGGGTCAACGAGAACGAGGGACAGCAACGCCGAAGAAACATACACGCCACAAAGGATATTATGGAACAAATTTCCAAGCCACTGGGTAGGGATAAGGGATTGTGAGTTGGTATGAGATTTGGAATTGGTCAGTTACATTGACTTACATTAGGTCCGCCACTCGAAGTAAAATCCGCGTAAGTGAGAAGAAACAAATTCAATCAATCGAATGCATATACGTACAGTTCTAGAAATGCCCCTCGTGGTGGTGGTGAAGCCATTTCGTCCTAAAATGTTCAGAACGCCGAAGAGCGCAAGGCCCCACCCCGCTGCTGGCTTAAATACAAAGTCCCGAGGTGTAACCCACTTTTGGATGGAGACAGCCCACTTCGTCCACGCGATCATTTAGACTCTCGAAGATCGACACAAGCATACTTGGACTCCGAAGACTAGTGCTGTCGGATTAAAAATATATTGAACTGAAAAATGATCCGTACCGAGTTCAAACTTTCTTGTCAACGAAGGTTCGGGGTTCGCGACGGAGTAGGATGGGTCTGTAACGCATGCCACTGGAAGTTTGCTAAAAGGCTTGGGAAGCACCATAGCTTCCGGTCCACTCTCCACCGAGGCCAGTGAATCCCTGTAGACCGCAGAGTAATATCAACACGTGAGTTTTCGGATTTTAAATGAATATCCTGCACTTCACGTTCTTTTCAATGTCAGGTTGAAACGGTGCAAGCCTTTCATCACGGGCCCCTCCATTTCCATTATCTACCCACCGAACCTAAAGCGGATATTCGGGATGGTGTCTCCGGTCTCAGAGAATAACTGAAATATAAGTGGAAAAGTACATTTGTATCGATATTTTAGGGCAGTCACACCTTGGCGGAATGTCCACGAATTGGGGACCATTGTTCGGGCGGATTCATAGGAAAAGTCGACAGAGCACAGAAGGCCAATCCTTCGATCCAGTTTTTTTGGACAGAAATGCCAAAACTTTAAATCACGAATGACATTTGAGACAGCGTTGAAGAGAAATGACATTCAATCAACTTGTCAGCCTTCACGGTGAAGTATCACCGTTCGTCTCCCAAGACCATCAAGGAATACTGTACGCCAACCAAATTTCCCTCTCTAATCCACTCCCATCCCCAGCTCCAATCCAATCAGAATTTACAATGGCCCTCGCTACAAAAGTCTTACACCACCATCCAGCAAGAATCGTGAGTGTTGTTAAAATTGGAGGAACATCCAACACCACTATAAATGAAATATAAGCATGTAAATAAGAACAGGAAGGTGAAGGAGAATCAGGCAATAGGGACACTGATAGACTCACCTCTCAGACCAAACCCAGCAGACATCCCGCCTAAAATATTCCTAATAACCCATTCCCTATCAATATTTCCCTCATCAAAGAGCTTCAGAGCTGTTTGAATATACTTGTTCTCGCTGAACGGCATATTCATGGTCGGAGGCGGTTTCGGAGAAAGAGAAGGCGGCCATATGGTGAAGAGAAATAAGAGAAATAGTTTAGTAAGAGAGCTGTAAAAGAGGGATAATGGAATCAAAGACATGGTGAAAGTTTTCTCTGATTGGTGACTTGACGAGGTAGCTGCACGGGGGCGACGATGTTGGCCGAATAATCGAATACCAGAGAGGACAATGGACGACCCTGTTATGACGCCCAAGTGAAATGACATTGTTTCTGTAACATTTCATTTTAATTATACAATATATATGGAGGGGAAGAATAACGAACCAGCGAAACACCCAACGAGAATTTTAAGGAATGCTGGGAGAGGATGCTCTGCCAATGGCGAAGAAGGTTGGGTTGTTCGGTCTGCTACATCATAAGAATAAAGAGACTGAAATATTTGGGAGTTATACGGACGAAGGTGCGACCATCGAATAACTGAAGCCATTGTCGTGAGCCTGGTTTTGGGGAGGAAAAAATTGCTTCAAGTGGAACGTACAAGCATCCACAAGAACCAAAGAGCTTCCGAGGTGGAGAATGGTATTCCAACGTCTCTTAATAATGAAGATTAGAAATTGTACGTTCGTATGTCAGATACGGGGAAGTACCAATTGCCGCTCTCGTGGATATGCTGGACGAAAGTTCTTTTCCGACGAAATGCGAGGGGGTGATCCCCTGTTGTACAGCAAATGTCGGTAGACAGCTCGTTTCAAAAGAATCAAATCAAGAAGAAGAGTAAATGAGTCGTGTTCGACATATGGGTCCGCGAAGGTTTGACAAGTGGGCTATGTCGGCAAAATGGGTTAGCAAACCGCGGTCTAGGGACGAGAAAAGAAAGAAACACGGACACATTGTTCCAGCCTAAGATTATGCGCAGTTTCATAAACGGTGTAAAGCCATTCAACCCGTTGTGTACAGTTCACACAGAGTGGCATGGTGGTTGACGGTCAAGGAGGTTGAGGTTTCTGAATTTGATCAGTTTGGGTTCTTGACCAGCAACCACCATCATGAGTTCTTCCACACGCGCCCTAAATGCCATTCTCCCACAAATTTCTACTTCTCCTTATGAAGCGCACCAAAAAGCGCGAACATTCGCATCTCGATATATCAAATCCAAACAATACGACACAGCGATCGACGTGTTGTTCCAATCTTCTCGGGAACTCTTGAAAACAGGTCAAGTGGGTTCGGGAGTTGATCTTGTTGGATTTTTACTTGAAGCATATGAGGCAAAGGGGGAGAAGGTCGGAGACGAATCGAGAAATAGGTTGACGCAATTGATTTCTTTAGTTGGATCGGAGGGGAGTTGGAGGAAAGCGGTGATTGACAAATCCATTGCGTATGTTCTTGGCTTCATTTTTTTGGTTTGATATATAATCCAAAGAATTTTAGATGGTCAATTAAACATGGGGACCATCCTGGGGGTGACCCCGACCTGACGCACTACATTGGTCAACTCTTATATAAAGGTTTGCCGTCGCGTCCCCTCCCTTGCAGGTATTTGACCAGAGTATTTCGACTAGAGGGCTCTTATGATCTCGCAGAACCTCACCTATTGGCTTCAGGAACTCGCGACAGTGCCCGACTCCTTGCAGAGTCCTACATTCATTGGCTTACAGCCACTTCTGAAGACCCCGGAAAATTTGCTCTACGAGGGATCCTTCCTTATTTAATCAATGGGAACATTCAAGCTGCAAAGACCTTCATCTCCCACTTTGCTTCTTCCCTCCCGACTTCGTTCCACGAAGATTCAGGAATAGTGAAAGGATCCGGGGGAGGAAGTGAAGAACCTGAGGTGGTATTGACGAAGAATGCGGTGGTGAATTTCTGTCAAATGGCCGTTGCTACCGTACAGAGAGCACAAGGAGATAAGAACAAAGTTGTTCGAGAGAGCTGGGTTCGACTGTGTGGGACATATCAGTCTAAAGGTGGTCTTTTAGCCGAATCTGAAACTCGGAAGGTTAGTACTTGTTTTTTTGCCATCTTTCATTTTTAACTTCAGCTTATTAGTTGCTCAATGAAATTGGACATCTGTATTTCGCACTCCCATTGCCCAAACAACAAGCTGCCAATCCGTTCGGGGATATGCTTTCATCATTGCTCGGTGGTGGGATGAATTCTGGTAGTGGTACAGGTCCCCCGCAGAGGAAAACAATTTCACCTTCGACATGAGCCTCAGAGGAGATTCGTAAAGTTTGTATAAATTGTTGATTGTCAACCAATAAAATGATAAGTGTCCAAAGTAAAGAATAAGATTGTTGAAAGTCAAAAGTGTCTTTGGTTGAAAAGTCCATGATGATTCATTCGTACGTAGAACGAGCGTTCTGTTCAGTCATTGTTTCAGCCGCAGGTGAAGTAGTTCCCGGGGATAACAGAAGGGCATCCAGACTCGTCTGTTTTGTATCATCAGTACCAGCCCAGACTTTGGGAATGAGAGTTCGTACCAATGTTTACAGGACAATCAGCGGGATCATCGCAGCACTTGATGCAGGCTCTCGGGCCTCTCGGCTCAACAAGTTCAACGTAATGGTTATACCCAAGACAGACACTTCCTTGGGGGTTTCCACGGCCACCCTCACCTCCAGACGAGTCATATTGTCCACCAGCATCGTCAGCATTGAGGCGGTCAACGTTGGCAGAGTTGATGCAGCCAGTGACTACATCCATGAGTCAGTAACTGTGGGAACGTCGGCAAACAAAACAAGCTAGCTGCTTACGCTGGACGGTTTTACCACCATTCCTACCTTTCCCAGTCTTAAACTCAACTTCACCTGCCTTCCAAAAGTCGCCAGGTAGTTCACCCTGCGCACTGGGATCGGAGCGACCCGCTGGTGAACAATACGTTTGCATGCCTCCTGGATGCTCAGAATCCCCAACATTGGTGTGGGGCTCACGGGGCATGATCATGCAAAAGTTGGAAGCATCAGTGATTTGAACGATGTTGTCGTTCGATGCTCGTTTGTGGTTGAAGTTGATTGTCAGCGCTGAAGCAGAGAGGGAAAGGGAGGTTCCCATTATGACGAGAATAGCAGGGAAGTGCATCGTGAGTGAAAGTCGTCACAAGAAGAAACGGGAAAAAAGGAAGTCAAGTGACAGGGAGAGAAATGAAGCAGAAGGGAATGAGGATACAGGTGGGACCCTCAACGAGTTTTTATAGGCTTGGTGTCTGAGATGTTTCACATCCTGATCGATAGAAGAATGCAGAGCGTGCACTGGTTATGGATGGCAAGAGCTTCGCATCCGAAGGAATGGAGTAAAAACCAGTGTCACGTCACTTGATTAAGGGAGCGGGAAGTGAAAACTTTCAATCAGAATCAGCGAATGGTCGAGTCCTGCAGTTGTTCTGAAAGAGGTTAGAACTATTAAACAGCGTTCAAAGAACCTCACATAGCTGTATGAGGTAGCTAGACAAGGGAGTGGCGGACACAACACTTCGTGGCGTTTTTGACAAACAAGAGGTTCTCGCGAACAGAGAATTGGGGGTCAATGAAAATGAAATTGCCTACTTTTGGGCCAGAAGAGCAGAAATATCGCTGTTTGGATAGTCGCAGGGTCTGAAACATGCGCGAATGGACAGCGACTATTTGAGATGCCATGAAGGCTGTGAGGTTGAATGAATTTCGTGGTAGCCAGTCACAACGCTGAGCATCTCCAGCTAATAAGACGCGAAAACTCTGACTGTTTTGAGGTGTATTAGTTTCTTAGGAGGCGAAAGCAGCACAAGTTTTGACGGCATGAACGAGAGACAAGACCTCGAGCGTGGCTGTGTTACACCTCTTCACACCAGAAACGTCCATCAGCTTTCTTCACTTTGGTGGCATTTTCTCCTAACCTTAACCCTTCCACTCCCGCCGACCGTTTATTCTGGGGGTGAAATCCAGATGGGATTACCTAAGTTCTTCTTGTCCCAGATGCGACAAACCTGAGAGCACCCTGTTGAATGACAAATCGATCTTGGCCCCAAGGTTTAAGAACAATATTTCAATGCGCTAAAGCAGATCTTCTGGAACTGCTTGAAGGATACCAAACTTCGGCCAACTGGTTCAATGGGGCGTCTTCTAGTCCTCTCGGAGTGTCGAGCCTTCCTCCGGCTCTAGCCACCTCCAGCTCTTGAACATGGGAGTTTACCACATGGACTGGGCGGATATTTCTAACCAGTACAGGTCGCAACTGTAGCATATTGGCTTGGGCTCATTTGCTGGGGGAGCCAGCAATTCCTTAGATTTCTTGCTTCAAAATTGATCGCCATCCAAGGAGTCCGTGGGGGGAGCGTACGTTATTTCTACGCTAGAAACAGTGAAAATCTAACTACAGCATTTTTGAAAACCATTGAACAGTCTGTTTCTTCGATCCCTCGAAAGCCTTTGCAACGTCTGGGTACGCCAACACTGGCCGCATTGCAAATCCATGAGCGGTTCCTAAGAAAATTCAAAGAGTGCTAATAGAATGGCTAAGGATATCTTTGGTTCTCAACTAACCTTCGTAGACTTCAAATTCATAGTCAACCTCGTGTCCCACCTCACCTTTCCCTTTCCTTCCTGCTAAGTTAGCCTCGAACTTCAGCCGACTTTTCTCCGGGAATGAGGAATCATCTGTTACACATGAATATTTGAACAATCGAAAACAAATAACCACGAACCTTGAGCACAGATGAAGCTTATCGGGGAACGGACTTGACTGGCATCAAAGGAGCCGCCAGGATGAGCACAAACTACAGCGTCCAAAATGCCTGGTTGAGAAAGTCTGATCACCCCAGAACCTCCCAAGCAATAGCTAATCAATACCATCAGCTCACAGAAAAGAAGGCACTACTGAGAGGGGGTTTCTTACCCGACACCACCAATTCTCGTATACCCTTTCTCAGCTTTGATCTTTTGAATGAATGCCTTAACTCGAGTGTCCATGACGGACGGTCGATTCGCAATGATACTGGTTGCATAATAAATAACAAAGATGGCAAACGAAGAATTCAGCACATACCTTGGAATCGCTGGAATGATAACCAGAAGCATCTTGCACCAATCTAACCATGTCGTTTTGACTCCAGCCCTATCCGGCATTTTCAATGCTCCGAACTTCAGCATATATCTACCTAGTTCGAAGTGAACAAACCAAGGCAGTGAAGAGCCAATGAAGCCAACCGTCAAACATATCAGGTACATATACGTCCATATTCAACTGGTCTGCGAGGTGGTCCGCAATTAGCTTGGGGTTGGGGATTTGAAGACCGAAAATGTCTGTAAGCAGGACGATTGCCTTCGTTTTTGTTTCATCCTTGAATGCACGGGTGTGAAAAAAACGAATTTTCGAGAGACTGAGTATTTACTGTGGGTTTTGGAGCACGGGAGAAGTATGATGCATCATTCTGAATGACGCCTCGAGGTTCGCCCACAAGAAGTTCGCCTTTGACGCAGTCCGGGCAACTCATCGAAGCAAGCAAAGAAAGTGGGCGAAGGATGCAAGGACAAGATAGATCATTGCAGGGAAAACTTTATAATGCACAATGGCATAGTCAGCTGCGGCGAAAGGAGCTATGACTAGGACTCCGTTCGGGACCCGAAATTTGAAAAGTTAAATGAAGGGACAAGCAAAGAGTCTTGCACAATACGAGTAGAGCTTGGTACCGAATCAAGCGACTGGAAACTACGGTACCCATTTTTCACCACTCGACGAGGTTCACGAAGTACTCTGGAGCTATCCCAACTGTAAATTAGGGACGTGCCATTGATAAAGAGGAGGAAGGGCTGGCTTATCAACGACGTCATTATTTCAAGTGTCAAAATTACATAAGGCTCAGTGGCGGAACCAACAGATGGCCAACCACATGGAGAGTCCACAAGATGTACTCGTTTGGATAAGTCTTTCTGGCATACGAGGATTGCTTGTTCTGTAACATCTACGTTATGTTCATTTTAATCACCTGTAAAAACAGAGAGCCATGGAATACTTCTCATTGGGAGGAAGACCGCCATTCATGCGGTAGCCTTGTCTCATGTGCATAAAAATGATATAGAGCGGCTGAACTTCTGATGAGCATCTACATCTCATCGAGAGCACCCGAGACAATAGAAACGAGAGAACCAATACAAGAAACATGGTCCAACAGTTACGAGCAACTAGGCTACGACCAAACAAATCGTTAGGCAATATTATAAACCAACTTTTCTCGTCCATATTTCCCGTCCTTCATAATGTTCATTCCTTCAACAACATTCTCTAACCCTCCAGGCATTATCCGCAATTTCTGGACCTTGACCTTTCGATTCTCTCCTCCCTCAAAAAGTCTCAGGTATTCATTTTGGATAAAACCCAGAGACCCAGCAACGTCGTCAGGACGTACGGGAAAAATCAGTTCTCCTAACTTGAATGGGAAGCCCAAGACTTCATAGACGAGAGTATATTCAACAGTTGTGTTGGAAGGAAGAGTGGGAGAGGCGGAGGAATCCATAACAATGGAATATATTTTGTTCGAGTTGGACGTGGGGCAGAGAGATGCCTGGGAGTAACCAAGTTAGACGATGTCTTTGGAATATGGAAAGTAAATGACTCACTGAAATCAGTTGTAATGTCCCCTTGCCCCCCGCGGTGTCAATTGCCATTGTAAGGTCAGGAGCCACGGCTTGAATTTTCTTGGGTGTCCCAGGATCCTTATAGTCGAAGACTTCGAACGCTCCAAGAGCCTTAACTTCGTCAAAGACCGCAGGAGATGCGGTAGTAACGACCTTGTACCCAGAGAGGGATGCAAGCTGGATAGCATAATGCCCCACAGCAGTAGACGCACCCCAGATTAGGATGGGCGTGTTGTCTGTTGAAGGTGCGGAAGGGAGTGCGAGGTTGTGACGGAAGTAGAGTGTTTGAATGGCAGTGAATAGTGGACTAGAAGTATGCCAAAATCAGTTGTTGGTCACGACCACTGAAAAACCAAAACTGTACATGGGGAGGGCAGCGGCCTCAATATATGTTTGCCCATCTGGAAGCTTGAATGTTCCGGACGCGGATAAGAGAGCATACTCTGCGAAAGCGCCAGGCCGCTCCTTCAGGCCTAGACCTAAGGTGAATCCTCCTGCGCGGTCACCGACTGAGAGGTGAGTGACGCCAGACCCGACAGCAACGATATCTCCAGCCGCATCGCATCCTAGAATTCCACCGGGAAAGCCGTAGCCATACAAGGTCTAGGGGCCAAAAAAGAATTCATGCATTGTGTTGTGGAAGCATAGGAATTCGTACCTTCCAGTCAGCAGGATTCAAGCCAATTGCTCTGACCTTCAAAAGAACATAACCTTCAGGTACGTTCTTGACATGGTTGCGAATGGAAAAAGGGATTTCGACGAGGTCCAAAGTTCTCCTATCCTCACCAATTCGCAGGCCTTTGATTGTATCGGGAACAGTGAGCATGTCGTACGCAAGCACTGGAAGCACAGCCGGGTCATGTTATGTAGTTCTTCGTTGTCTGAACATCAGAATCATGCCCAATATGGCGTAAGACTGTCGTCTCTCAGCCAAAGAAAGAAGGTGTTCAGAACTGGCACGAGGTCCGAGTCCAAGTTCGCGAAACAAGCGCCATCATTTGACAAACCATTTTCAGGATGATGTTTTCTGTCCTTCATGTCTAATGTAGTTATGATGTATCTCAGCCAGACGTGCGAAATGTTTCATCTCCGTTCCTGTTGCGTTGCTGACCGTGCTGAGGAATCATTAATGGGAGGCGACAAGCTCTTGGCCAGAATCTCAGTCTAACCTCCATGTCTGGCGTCGTAGATGCATGTATTCCACGGATGGCTTATGATATCCTTATCATAGTGATCTGAATCTCACGGCTATTTATTTTCAATAAACTGCGACCAGAGTATTTGATCGGGAGAGAACATGAATATTGAAGTTCAAATCGACGGTATATACCTTTCCAGTACTGAAATTGAGCTTTGGGAAATTCAAAGTGGTTGCAGGATACCGGCACGAGATCCTAAGGGATATAGAGGGTGATCGGAACGGAGCGACCGGAGTTGGGATAACTAGCTATGGGCGAGGCAAAGACAACTATGAGATGTCAAAAGAAGGCATATAAACAATCTGTCCGTGGCTCAACTTACTGCTATTAACCACGGGATCATATATGAGCGACAGTCCAGTAAATATAGCTATAGAGTCTTCGAGTCAACTCTGTTACACCTGTCACGAGAGCACTTACGGCCACCCGGATTAATCCAATTAGGTTTCCAAGAGCCTGTGATGGTATCTTTCGCCCAAATCATATTCTCACCACAAAAGGGCGCAGGAGAATTCCAGCCCCCGTGTAGTGTCGTCAGAGTCTTTCCCGGGGTACTTCTCCCCTCTGCCAATGTAGTCAGGAAATGAAAACGAGGAAAGACCCAAAAAAGGTTGAAAGGTACGAGGGTTTCCATCGGATGGTGCAAACAACAACCAGCCTGGTAACTTTGCTTGATCGCAATTAGTTACTCCGGAAATTACGCTGGCGAACCCAAGTGCGCGATTCACAGGGTTCACAATCCTATCATGACTTTTAGTTTAATTAAGCTATAGATATCCTCCAAGGCATACGAGAGAAACATAGGTTGGTCAGAGGAATCGCAGGTATACCAGCGTTCGAACTGGAGAACGTTGTCCGTGGAGTTAGTCAGACCAAAGGTACCATCGTTATTCAGATCAGAGGACTGAAGGTTAACGTATGAGATTCGTCGATGATCTCAATAGACGAGGAGTTACCACGAATCCAAGCAACTGCTGATTGTTATTGTTTTCGATGATGATTGCCCCGCTAACATCGCTGTGCCACCGTCAGAAATGAAGTCGCTCATAAATAAACAAAACTCACGCAAGACAGTACTCTGATATAAGACTGTCGCTGTAAAAGGGGTAATGCAGAGGATGAGCTTTGGAAAACGACCCATTGTTGTTGTTGCTGGCTTGCCAGTGTTCTCCTCGTTCTTTTAAACTAGTCATCGGAAGCTTGATTTCACCTGACGCAGGAAATTTGTCAGCAAATAAATGATATGCATTGGATTTTTTAGAATAAACAGGTAATAGAAGATGTTTGGAGTATTGTCACTCGCGAGCAACAAATGTTTCGTTGAAAAAAATGATCGTCCCTTCCGGCGATGTAACATCACCTGAACCAGAGAGAGCTATCCGGGTATCTATCCCAATGAATGACCTGATTCTATATAAAATTTGAAACAATTGAGCGAAACTGCAGTTAGCACGGCTGATTACTCACACGGGAACGAAAGGACATGCGAGTCATCATAGCCAGGAGGCATCCCGGGCACAAAAAAGATATATATGATGTACAATCTACGTGCATTAACTTTATATGAAATGGAGGATGGGTGCAATATGGCTTTGGGAGCAGTGCAACCTGGGAATCCAATTGTGAGTGCGGCTCGGAGTGCGTTAAACATTCAATGGAGGATCGTCCAGCCAAACTTGTAGCAGCTGAACTACAAGCAAGGGTAGGGGCAAATAGAAAAAATAAGTAAGAAATTTGAAGAGATTAACCCTTTAATAGTATCCTTCAGAGTTTGAAATCTTTGATAGCGACTCGGAGCATGGGAATCAGCAGGAGACCAGTCGTAGGGGCTGAGCGCATGGTTCCCCAACGTTCCCAGAAGCTTTGGAGCATGTTTTTTCTGCATCGTCACAGATTCCGTGGGTATCTTGGCTCGATATAGTGAAACCACCCCATCGTTGTAGTGTCCTAATATACTCTGGTCTGAAATGTCGAGACTGGTCAGGTCAAATGAACATGAATTCCCTGTGTTCTCCACTGCAAACTAAGCCGTACATATTTGGTACGTGTATTGTTTAAAGAGTGAAGAAATCCACTCTGCCCTTAATCCTTCACGTATTTGCGTGTCAGAGAGACGCTTTAACACATCTACCCTTGCACGCAAGGTACAATCATACCTCCAACAGGTCTTGGCTATACACGAGATGGGCAGAAGTACAAAATTCCATGATAACAGGAAAAAGGGGACAAGGAGAAAATGTGTATGTGTATGCTTCTGATATATCTGTCCATATCAAGCAATATTATACACCAGTTTTTCCCGTCCATACTTTCCTTCTTTCATAATGTTCAGGCCTTCAATCACTCTGTCCAACCCGCCAGGCATAATCCGTAGCTTCTGTACCTTCACCTTGCGATTTTCCCCTCCCGAAAAGAGACTCGGATAAACATTTTTGACGAAATCCAGAGATCCAGCAACATCGGTGGGATGAAGGGGAATTTCCCACTCTCCCAACTTGAACGGGAAGCCGAGCACTTGGTACACGATGGTGTATTCGACCGCGGTATTGGAAGGAAGAGGGGTGGATGATGATGAATCATTGACGATGGAAAATATTTTGTTTGAAGTGGATGTAGGAGAGAGGGAAGCCTTGAGTGAGCAAGTTAGATGGGAGCGTCCCTAGTCGGAAATTATATCTCACAGAAATCAGGTCTAAAGTTCCTTTGCCCCCCGCGGTGTCAATCGCCAACGTGAGCTCAGGAGCAACAGCCTGAATTTTCTTGGGTGTCTCAGGATCCTTATAATCGAAAACTTCGGAAGCACCAAGTGCTTTAACTTCATCGAAGACAGCAGGAGACGCGGTGGTAATGACCTTGTACCCAGAAAGGGACGCAAGCTGGATTGCGTAATGACCAACGGCAGTGGATGCTCCCCAGATGAGAATGGGCGTGTTGTCTGTTGAAGGTGCGGAAGGGAGTGCGAGGTTGTGACGGAAGTAGAGAGTTTGAACAGCTGTAAGAAGGGCACTAAAAATGCGGTAGGCACACTAGGGTCGCTCCGATAGCGCGGTAAGCCAGAGACTTACAGGGGTACCGCAGCAGCTTCAGCGTAACTCTGCCCTTCCGGAATTTTGAAAGTGCCACTTGCGGAGAAGAGTGCATATTCTGCGAAAGCACCGGTCTGCTCCTTCAAACCAAGACCTAACGTGAATCCTGCTACACAGTCACCAACTGAGAGATGAGTGACACCCGACCCAACTGCAACGACATCCCCTGCTGCGTCACATCCCAGAATTCCACCAGGGGGGCCATAGATATACAGGCTCTATATATATATATGTATAAGGACAATATTTGGCAAAGAATATATGAAAGGACACGCACCTTCCAATCGGCAGGATTCAAGCCCAGTGCTTTAACCTTGAGGAGAACGAAACCCGCCGGAACGTGCTGGATGTCTTCGCGTGAGGCAAAGGGGATGTCGACGAGGTCTAGGGCTGTTCTATCTCCTCTGATTTGCAAAGCTTTCATGGTCTTGGGTAGAGCAGCCATTTTTCAAGGTGGGTCCTCGCAGATGATGGGATTGCCAGTCGCCATCGTGCCATTGCTTTTTTATGGCGGACAAGAATCGGTAACGCGGAGGTTGCATATCGTATCTGTAATACGAGGTCTGTGCCATGACTCAGCTGAGAAGGAGCTGAAGCTTACAGAGCATGGGAGTCCAGGTGCAAGCCACCCCACTTTGGCGCCATCGGACTCGCTTCCGGATTCATGCCGTTTCCCTCTTACTGAGCTGAACAGACTAGTGTGGAGTTACATTCAGGACTCGCTTATAGTTTGCTCATATTTGACGCATTCGTTGCTGTTATGACGTTCGAAATTTTAACACCATCTCCATAGGAACATATTCAAGTTGGATATACATTGGCCCAAAGGGATAAGAAGTGCAATTCACCCACCCAATCTGCAGATTGGTCATCAAGTCATGTGAGATCAACAAACCATTCCTGAACCTTTTGAAAGAGAAATTCGATGCATTTAGTCATAAATACTCTAGATCTTTTATACCAGATATGTACATAATGAGGAAAAAAAACGGCACGAGCAAGTAAATGGTTCAAAGGGTGTCACTACGGTGAGTTCAGATGAAAATAGTAAGAAAAATGGGGAGCAGCCTGTAAGGGGTGAAGCTCAGGTCGTCGATACCAGGACGTTCTGTGTAATCTGAAATGATATTCAGCAAGAGGAAGTGAACGACAGGATGGTACGATAAAAAGAGAGAGAGAGGCAGCTCGCGCAAGGAAAGACCGACGGTCCGATTTCCCCGAACCCCAACCCAGCCCCAAACAGTGTAACCAAATCCTTAATTGTAGAGTATAGGCTAGCTTGGAGTACGAGGTCCCTTATTTGTGAACAATTTGGGTGGCACATAGAGAGCACATTGACAATGACACCAACGATACGTCCAGGTGTGAGGCCAAATTCCTGCGGTAAGTGTCCAAGAGAGAGTAAAGGCTGCGTGGTGTGAAGAGAGCAAATAGTGTGAGAATGAGCAGTGAGGAGAGGTGATCAGCCGTTGACCTGTCTGACGTCATATTCGAGGAAAAAGTATGTAGTCACGCTCGAGTCGCCCTTAATGAAAGCTTGGTTTCGGACCACCACCTCTCGTCTGACTGGCCCGATGTTGTTCACGCTTACGGGCGGAGCAAGTTGATCAGAGGATGACAGCAAGGAAGAGAGACGATGATGTTTGAGAGCAACAATCAAATTCAACTTAAGAGCTAACGTGGTGGTTCTGCAGAAATCAGGTGGGTGAATTGCGACACCTCAAAGGGATCAAAGGAGGGTGGAAGAACACGCTTTCTAATAACCGTAGTTTTCAACATAGGAAGAAATCCTCGTATTGCAGTTCCTTCCTAAACATCCGGCCGATTCAAGCAGAACATATAAAATTCTGAGAAAGGTACCTTTGACAAACGCTCAAGCTTTCGTATCCTATTGTGCACATAATAATTTCGATGACAATGGTGACTAGCTCAATCAACACAATTCTGAAAGTTATATGAGCTATGTACGGCAGAATAAGGGTAGGCTGCCCTGAGCGAAGTAAACACGACTCTCAAATATGATTGAGCGGTGAAAAGAGCACCGGCTCGAGCTGATCTGAGGATTATTCATCGACGAAAGATTATTAACAATCGCCCTTTATTCGGTGATTTGTGTGAATCTGGTTAGTTTACCCGGCACCAGGAGTTGAACTCTTGGAATAATCCATTTTCTCCAAGGCTGTTACGAGAGAGCCCCATCCCCCGGAGAGTTGGCTATGTCCCGCTATGAAACTTTCAACACCTTCTTGCTCCCAATAGACGTTCTGGCTATTTGAGACAGCTCCTCTCGCCCACATCATCTGTACATACATACTGACCAAACGTTCCTCGTCAATCATCCTGCTTGACCCGAGAGCGCAATTCAAATCATTGTGATGATCCCCGATTGTCTTGCATAATAATTGTGATTCTTCCATCTATCCACCTCCGTCATTCTAAATAACTTTTCATGGAAGCCATTCAAAGAATAAACCCTGCTGTGGCTATGTGGATAACAATCAGCATCGGGCGCTCATGCCGAATCCTTCTTTGAAGCTGAGATACCTGCTGGAACGGGTGTTTCATGCAGATATTGAGTTCCAATTCCTTTGTGTAATGAATATTCGATCTGTGCCACCGACTCATACATGTGAAGATGGGTCATGACATTGCGGGACTCGAGCCTGGGGGGTTCATGCAGGCGATAGACCAGATCAGTCAGTATGTTGAAAGCTAGAACAGCGCTCATGAAGAAGCAGGGCTGCGCGTTTCAATTTGAATTTCGACCTCCTTAATTGATATTACTCTGAGCGACACTCTCAGGACGAATACGACCCAGAGCAGACACCTCCCTATATAAAGGGTTATGTAGCTCCGATTCTTCCAGCGCACCGTTTAGCTATTTACCCAGCACAAGCAACGCCAAGATCATGACAACCAGATTACCCCCTGCTTACAAGCTCTCACTCGCCGTTCGCAAGAACCGTAAGTCCCTTCCCGTATCCTCAGCACACGGCTCGTACACACGTTTTCAGTTCGCGATGAGTGGGAAGCCAATAAAGATGGATTTGACAAGAAAGTATCCGACCTGCTCGGCGTAGACTGGAGCTTTGACTTCGATCCACTTGCGCTTTACCCTTATGCTGAAGCAACCGATAATTATTCAAAGGAATATTTTGGTCGCCTCTTTAAGCAGTATGTCTCAGTCCATTAGACGCTCGAACTATGCCTAATTGCTCTTGTACAGATATGGCGAAGGCGCGAGTTGGCAGCTCGAGAACTACGTCAACGAGTTTGGGTCAGACGGCAAGCAGGAAATCAATACGATTTGCCATGCCCACGTCATTCAGCTCGATGTTGGGGAACCAGAACAGATTAATAGAAACTACCTCGGCTGCGAGGTAAGGGACGGCAAGTTGCGCATCCTCTTCAAAGAACAGCAATTCGGGTCCAACAACCAATGGGCCCTCCAAGGTGATACTCTCCTCCCCGCACTCCAGGCTGCTGCTGCCAAAGCGCCAGAGTCCGGCGCCATGTCCTTCTTCGCTCGTATGGGAGTTAGTACTGATTACAAAGAGATCGCTGATGAAGCAGAGAAGAAGATCGCGGACTTATTGCAGAACCCGAAACTCAAGTACGAGCCCAACTTCGAGGAGACATACAATAAGGTGATGGATAACTTGAAAAAGGAGCCTGATGCTTTGTCTTGGATGGGTAACTGGCAGCCTGAGAGACAATTTGCACCGCTCACTGCTGGTTACTTGCGTGCTTTGGCATATATTCTGGATACCAGCGGGTATGGAACAGACGACATGCTTAAGGAAGGGTTCAACGAAAGTATAACCTCCAATATCATCAAATTCCGTGTTGTCGACACACTTAAGCGCAACAAGTACTGCGAGGTCGATATTGAAGATGGGGTTCTCTATTTGCAGGTGATACGATGATATCAACTCTATTATCAATTGCTCGTACTCAATATTTGGCAGTCAACTCCCAGCACTTTTGGCCAGAATCCGGATAATATCGGCTGGGATCTGGCTGACTTGCTGTAGACCGAAAAACTTGTTAGCTTCTGGTGACGGCTTAAGAAGTCTAGTTATACTTGTTTATTGAACGATGTACTGTTTCGATGTTTTTTTTTTTCATTCGGGATGAACGTATGTTTTATTATTGGGTCAAGAACCTGATGGAGGTTCAGTGAGCACCGACCGCCAACATATCGCGCGTTTAGCTCCCTCTTTTCTGGTATTTCAAGTGAATTGGGTATGGACACCTCAACGGTGGCGAGAAAAATGGAAGAAGTGGCCGAAAGTGACAGTAATCGCATGGTCTGTTAGGATAGTTCTCCTCTGTGATGGAACTGACGTTCAAAAGTATCAGGGATCTGTCTTTTTATTACACCGAAAAACGGCTAGTTGGCCTGTTTCGTCCGGCTTCCGGTCTCATATGTCCGTGTGCTCCTTGAAAGCATAGCCGTGAGCTCCTGCTATGATACTGCTCAGGACTAGACTTTTCGATCTAAACTCCTAGGTTATAAATGGACTCGTGGAGTACGATGTGACAATGCCAAAAAATTCCAATTGATTACAGAGAGGGTATCTTCTATTCGCAAATACTAATGTATGAGGTCTTCAAGGCTGCGGGGATGCTTGGGTAAAGTCCCCCTAGTGTGTGTTTCGTTAAGTTAGGGTCATTTGGAATTTGTTCAAGGCAAATTGGAAGGGATAGGAGGTACTGGGCCTATAATAGGAGTTACTTCACCGTGAATTGACCGGAATGGTGAGCCCGAAAGGCGACCTGCGTGCTCTGCCCGCGGGTGTGGTGATAAGTTTTTAAAATCCGATTTCCACCTGCAGTCCTTCAGCATCCACTTGCAAACCTATTATCGATCGTGTGATTGACCATCATACTTCGGGCAGTGATATTATGTTCTCAGATAGCATGGTTTGAAATTTCTAGGTGACTTTGTCAGATTAAGAAAGAATGACTGCTTATGTACCGTGTGCTTACGTCTGCGCAATCGTTGAGTGATAGTTTCACCTTGCTTCCATCCGCAATGTAACCACACATGAAATTCAGTGTTCTGTGGCAGAAATACAACAAAGTTCTTTCCTTTTCCTTCCCACCTGTCTTGCCAAATTTCATCGACCACGCCTACAAAGCGTGGATCTATTTCCGGTTCCTGTGGACCAGATACTCGGTCGATAAGCTGGGTGAACCTTCCAGCTGAAGTACCGACAGCGGCTTGAAGAGAGAGGGCCTGAGTAGTTTTAGGTGCCCATAAGGTAAAGGGGAGGTAGAGGTGTATGAGAACGAGTTCCAGTTGTGGGGCATCAGGAATAAGGATATCCCAGGGAATGACAGCCTTATCCCATATCGACTTGTCATATTTTAAAAAGAGGTGCGTCAGGTTCTGAAACCTGGGGACAAGTCTGAGGTGTTCACCCAATATGAATCCGAACGATATATGGGTGATTTGTTGTGCGAGAGGTCCGATAAAGTTAACTGCTTCCCAATCAAAGCCGCGACTGGATCCAAAAGTCAATACCCTGAGACGTGATGGCGGAACCCAATTCCAAGCATTGGTGTGAATGATCCCAGGACTGAGGAAATTGAGGTTTGGGCAATGCATAAAGAGTGAATGTAGGAGTGCTTTCCCAATGTAACAGTCGTACCATGTGATACGAATAGTCACAATATATCCTCGTGCCCGGAGAAAACGAGGAGAACACGAGTCCGAGACCATCTTCTTCAGCATTCGCGTAGATTCATGTTTTCTTCCGATGTGGATATCTTTGAACAGTACTGGATCAACCCTGTATGGAGCACTATCAACCAGGCTGGGACTCTGAGGCAAGACCAGAGCTATTACATTTTCTGGACAGCGTGTGAGACCATAGTAAGAGCAAGGAGTGTAGACGTGCTGATTTCAGCAGCAAATTCGAGTATTGAGATCAAGAGTTCATTGGGGAAGATTTCGAGGAAAGGTTTGGAGTTCGCAGGTGAACGGACGTTAGGACACTCAAGGTAGTGGTAGAGATCCGACACCGACGGTCTGCGAAGAAGAATACGAGAACGTCTGATGTGAACCATGATGACTGTGGGATCCAAGCTGAGATTCTTTAGCGCCGGCTTATACCTTTCGAATAAATTGGTCGACGACCATGCATACTACCTACCCTTTAGTTACACACATATCTCCCGAATGCGAGGCATTTTTGGACCACGGATTCATTTATATGAATCTTTCGCAGCCCAAAAGCATGGAAAACGAGGGGACTGATGTCAATGAGTTTATACTCTGACCAGCATTTCTATAACCACTCGTCGACAAAATGACAATAGCACACAATAAAAACAATAAAAACACAGCCAAAGCAGCAGAACTATAATACAGGACGATATTAATACAGCAAAAAAACAAACAAGACTAACAAGCACGATAAAATAATCACAACTTTTTCGCGCTCGAGATAATGTAATGGAGTCGATATGGCTTGTAAAACGTGACATAACACCCTCAATGCCAACCCTTACTCATCAACGCGTCTTGCCTTATTCACACTCCCTTCTAAAATTTGGCTAGCGAGTCTTTTAAACGAAGGTCGAGTAGCCAGATTAACTACGCTCAGAGCATCAAAAGAAATTCGCAGCTAATACAATGAAAAATAGAGAACGAACCTCCGTGAGAATGCGGGGCAGTAACCAGAGGAGCCGCAGATGATTGTGAAGTAGTGGAAGCAGCACCACTCCCCCTCCTAAACCGTAGTAACGAGGAACCTTCTCGGCTCAAATTTAGATTCAAGCCACCGCCACGCTTCATCACAGCTTCCTGATAGCTTGTCAAATTATCAGTCTCGCGGCTGGTAAAACCGGTCTGGTGCGTTGGTTGATGTTGGGGCACAGGACCAGCTATGCTGGCGGCAAGTGGTGCAAGTTGCTGCTGCTCTGAAAATATGAGCGGTGTTTTCACTGCTGGCAAGGAATTGGTGCGTTGGCGGCGGTGGCCTATTGTGCTTCCTGCGGTAGTGGCAACAGTGGACGAAGTAGCAAAATCGTGAGGGAACAATGACTCGGGTCCACCATCACCGTTTGGAGGCATGAAGATGCCTCCTCCAGGGGTCATTCCAGGTGATTGAGATAGCGGCGTACGCATGTATGCTCTCCAGAATTCGCGGAGGTCCTTCATCTCCTGTTCTCTCTCTCGAGTCGGAGAGGTGCTGGGTGGGAGATGTGACTGTGACTGGGTTTGTAAAGCGTAGAGCGCCGGGTTATGAGGGATGAACGGAATGCTCGGAATGTTGGTAGATTGGGGTAGAATAGAGAGGTCATGAGCGTCAGACGAGGATGACGAGGATGTGGGTGGGGGGTATGCACGGTGTTCCTGTTGCTGCATGACGTGCTGCACAATGGGGTCAATATTTGCTCCTTCTGGGTGTGGCATAGGCGTCGCGTTGGGATCAGGGAGGCCTATCAAAGAAATGTATTCTATAAGATTGAAAGGATTAAGGAGCAGTAGGCAAATGTTGACTGACTCGTGAAGAAATTGCTGCTTGTGCCTTTCATATGGTGCTGTTGATCCAAAGTCAATGAACCGAAGGCGTCGTCCATGTGTTCGCCACTTCTCGTGGCAGGACGGCTATCATAACCAGATCTGGTACTCGGCCTAGAATTTGTGCTGCCATCGAGAGAGAACGCAAATTGAGAAGAGCTCGTTGACGAGCTGGGACGGGAACTGCTCCGGGAGGAGTTGTGACGATAGTGATAATCATCGAACGACGAGTCCGAGCCCCAGGATGACGAAGCTTGTGCATCGTATAAATGACTGGAAGAGGGGTGAAGAGATTGCTGCTGAGAGCTCGACTGTGTGATAGGTGGGAGGTTGTACGCGAACTGACTGTCTATCGTATCCCAGAGGTGTGAAGGTGCACCAGAGGAGCTTGAAGGACGCGTTTGAGAAAGGATAGAATGATGCTGCTGCTGCTGAGCATAGAAAGAAGAAGGGTTGTCGTTAGGAACCGTAGGAGGATGGCATTCGATTTGGTGTAGGGCCGCATTTTCATGAGCTCTGCTGTCGAAGTTTCCAGTAGATTCGTTGTCAAATCTAAATTGACTCGGAACAGAAAATGTAGATGGAAGAGATGAAGATGAAGGGATGATGATGGCAGGATTTTGGGTCCCAGGAATTGGCATGGCCGTGACATAATGGGGGAGGGAATGGCCAGGACCTGCAGGAGCAGTCTGACGGTGAAACTTGACAAACGTACAACGAACTTTGCGCGATATACATTTCGAGCAAGGATTGCATCCATCGCAAGGGAGGCTACCCTGAACACATTGGTCGCAAGCTTGTTTGCTCGTCATCGCTCGAGCAGCACCAACAGTTCCTCCTTTCCCCCTCTTCGTAGAAACAGGACCAGAAATTCCAGCTGGTGGAAGTGTCTCGCCAGCATGGCATTTGTTGACGTGTCTGGAGAGCAAATCTGAACGCGCGAATTGGTCTCCGCAAAATGTGCATTTATAAGGACGATCGCCCGTGTGGGAGCGCATATGACGAGTAACATGCTGAGGTCGAGTGAAAGTGGCTGAACAGACAGGGCATTTGTGGTCTCCACCCATTGTGTTTGGTGAAGCACGAGAGGATGGGAACAGTGACGTAATTGAGGAGCAAGTCGCTGACTACTAAACGATTGAGTTGCTAGACTGAAAGAAAGAATACAGTACTAG
This sequence comes from Flagelloscypha sp. PMI_526, assembly GCA_021399455.1. Classification (NCBI taxonomy): domain Eukaryota; kingdom Fungi; phylum Basidiomycota; class Agaricomycetes; order Agaricales; family Niaceae; genus Flagelloscypha; species Flagelloscypha sp. PMI_526. Next base: position 36,709 of record JAJTUO010000183.1, read on the forward strand.
AGGGAAACAAACCTCAACAAGAGAGAAGTCGGAATTAGTAGAGCGACGATGCTGTGGAATGACGGAAATGACGGTAGGAAAAGAAATGCGGAAGGTAAGCGCTCGCTGGTGCATTTCGTCATAGCTACGTTTGGTGTTTTCCTATTTGATACGTTTCTCCCAATTTCCACTGGCTCTGCTAAATCGTCAACTCATCATGAATATATCAGCCAGATATCCATCCTTGATTTCCCTGCGAAAGTGATAGGACAAACGCTAAACTGTTTAACAGGTGTATTGCTTTGGTTATCTCAAGTACATCCCGTGGAACCTCTTGTAGGTCGATCAAATATCCTCCCTGTAGTATACACTTTATTTTTGCTGTGGACAATGGTGACCTCAACTCAGCTCTCCAGATTTCTATTTAGTCACCTAACGAAGCAACGAAAAGTGCTCTTCACTCGACGGAAGCTTCACCGAGAACTATCTAAGCCCGGAGTGGTTCCGCACAGGATCAAGATCTTGAGATCTAGACTCCAGGAGGCTGAACTAGAGGCGTAAAAAACTTGCAATTCTGGATGGACGGAAGGCAGACAGGCATTTGTGTTCAAGGCTAGTTTGACGTTCTTCCAACAGATATCAGTCGTATTGCGGATATTCACTAAGGGGAAAACGAGTCTGCAATATTTTGTGACGCGATTCAAGCGCAAAATAGGGCTCACATATTATGCTCGTCAGATTCGTACCCAAACCCCGGATCACCCTTTTGCCTTAGAATCTCCAAATGGGACCAGAAATCATTCTCTCCGTAGCATCCTTTCTTCCAATCCTCCAAAAAGTCCCAATTTATAAAAGTAACCCATATTATCTTCTCATCGTCCCAGGGCGGTCCTTCTAGGTTATTCTCCCATGAATCCAGGAAATGCTCGAGTGGGACATTCCTATAAAAACGAGATTCCTTTCCGGCTGGTTTGATGTACTCTGTTTTGAAGATGACGAATGTAGTAATCTGCGGAAGAGAAGCCCATTCCAAGAGGAATGGTTCAAATTCTCTAGCTTCATTCGTCCATGGTGTGGGTAACATGACGTGAGTTAGGACGGGAAGCTGAGGCAGGACGGATTCTAAGGCTTCAGCCTCGTACGGATTCCAGTCAATGTGGGTTAGAGAGGAAAATATGAAATTCTTATCTTCCGGGAATAGTTCCCAAGAATTCGTGAGATCAGGAGTTATGCTGACAGATCGCAAGTGGGGAAATGGGGTGAGGTCGATCCAGACGTCGGAGTTCCCTTGGATAGCGAGATGAAGAAGGCCGGTACATTGAGGGAGAAGTCGACAAATATAAGGATCTGTTGTGTCGTTTGTGGAATTTATCCAGATGTTGAGGACACGCTCGGCCAGGAATTCTGGGGGGGCGACTGCATAGCCGGTCCAGATATGCGACTGGGGTCGAGGACCAAAGTACTACTGTCTCAAATGCAACTAATTCTACCCTAGTAATTAAAATCGGCTAAATTCCCGTTTAGAAGGCTATATAAGGGAGAAAACTCACCATTCCCGAACATGGGAGGAAACCAGTGAAAGCACCGAAACGATACTAACGTCAGATTTTGCAGCTATTGCAAAAACTAATTCCTGTATTTCGTCAGGTATAGAGGTCCTCATAACGTCTCAAGGTGGATAGTCCACGAGCTGATCGCTGCAGATGGCAGTCAAAGTCAAGACACATCGCTTCCGGAACACTGTTCCACTAGATATGTTTGCCATAGATGTATCAAATAATCTGGTATTCACACATGTTTGAAAAAAAAATAGATAGATTCGAGCAAGAATACGTGAAAATCCCTGTTCTCTCCCTTCCTTAGTATATTGACGCCACCCTAACGGGCCTGGTCCATTGCATAAACAGCCAAAGTGAATTGAATTGTGTAAGGAACGAATCAAAAATTCTCCCTTGCCCTGCCCACGGTCAGTAATGTGAGACCGTTTGGTCGCGTGTTCAATGGACCGCCCAAATAAAAGCCATTTAACAGTCAGGAGATCATAAGCCGGCTTCGCAAACGAACAAAACTATGTGTTATGAGATAGTAGCGACGCTCAAGAAATTGACATAGATCTGCTCGGGCGGGCTTAGCATTGAAAATGAAGGAAACTGTTCCTCCAGTGAAATGCATATCTGTAAAGTCAAGACAACCCAACATGATTCAGGATGTTTCGAAATTTTCCAGACTGGTACGCAGCGGTAGTTCAGTAAATGAGACCGTCAGCTGAACGCATTCAGTCACTGGTGCGACCTTTTCCACCTAACAAGTCATAAAAAAGAAGCTAACGATACAGTGCATTCGAAATATAATAAAGATGCCTTCCAAAGGGTAATAATCTAAGCAAAAGGTCCACCACGAACAGAGTTTATGTGTGGATGTAAATAAAAGCGAACGTCATCCTGACTGATCCAATCGAAGAAACGACAAAAACAAAACGTCAATAAGAAGTGAGAAAAGATGAAAGGAAAATGCTGATTTAGTCAAGGCCGGCGAAGCGACGGCTCTGAGATAGGACTGTGGAAAGGGTGAACTTTGACGAACAGTGGGACGAAGTTAGCGAGCTCACGAGTACAGCACGGGCTCCCTTCTTGGCAGCTTCTTCGACCGCGGCATCGTTCTCAGCGGCAGCTCCTTCCTCGGCAGCAGCCCCTTCAGCGGCGGCGGCAGAGTCTTCAGCATCAGCTTCAGCTTCCTGCAGAAGAAATGAGAAGGGCCATCAATTGAATCTTGCGAAGGAAATGTTACTTCTTCAGCACCCTCCTTAGCTGCAGCATCAGCTGCAACGGCTGCATCTTCATCAGCCTCAGCCCCTTCCTCACCTTCGAGTTCCTCGCCTGCATTCGCTTCTACCTCAGCAGCCTAGAAAACATCATTTAGTACATAAGGTAGAAATGGCCCAAGTTGGAAGAACTCACAGCATCAGCGATACACTGGTCAAGAAGTTCTTGGGCTTGCTTGGCCAACTCAGCAGCATCTGCCATCATCGCGTCAGCTTCGGCATCTGCATCTTCAGCGGACTCTTGTTCAGCCTGGGCAGCAGCGAGAGCATCTTGAGCAGCCTTCAGAGCGTCCTGGGCGGCTTTGACTTGAGCCTCAAGCTAAAAAGAAGGACGGAATTGTAAGCACGCTATTAATGACGGTGAAAGACACAGGACTCACATCGGCAACATCGCCCTCAGCAGCAGCGGCATCCTTAGCGTTGGCACCTTCAGCAGCCTTGAAGAGGAAATCAATTTCAGTTGAATATCGCATTCAGAAAACCTACCGCAGCGTCTTCTTCAGCTGCAGCAGCATCTTCTTCAGCTGCAGCAGCATCTTCTTCAGCCACGGCATCTTCCTCAGCAGCCTGAGAAATGAACGTGAATATCATAAATACGCTGATATGGGAGCTAACTCACTGCATCGCCTGCGGCTTTTTCGCCTTCTGCGGCAGTCTGAGAAAAGTAAATCAGTATGGGGATTCGGCTGTGATGATGGACCGAACGAACGGCAGCATTCTCAGCGGCAGCTTCCTTTGCTTTAGCATCCTTTGCAGCCTTGTTTTCGGCAGCACCGGCTTCTTTAGCCTACAAGAAAAAAATAAGAAAAGGGGCCAAAACAAAATGTAGGTGAAAAAACGTACCACGGCTGCGTCTTGGACAGGCTTAGCAGGCTGAAGGTGATATGTGTAAGAATATTCCATAAATAGAGGTGTGGTAAACATACGGGAGCGGCTTTCTCGGCGGCGGCAGCAGCACCAGCCGCATCGGCTTCTCCCTCTGCAGCAGCTGCATCATCTTCAGCAGCGACCGCCTCTCCTCCGCAACAGCTGCTTCGTTTTCAGCAGCAGCCTTACCTTCGGCGGCGAGTTCCTCTTCATCAGCAGCCCCATCTTTAGCAGCTTTTGCAGCCTCAGCAGCTTTAGCCTACAAGACAAAGGAGTGAGAACAAATTCAAATTTCATGATTAAAAAAATAACCTCAGCATCGGCCTTTGCAGCTTTAGCCACGCCCATCATAGCCTTAGCTTTCGCCATTTTGTCTTTAGCGGCGTCCTTCTGGCCCTTGGCAGCAGCCATCGCAGCAGCAGCAGCTTGCTCAGCGGCAGCTTTTTCAGCGACACAAACCTAGAATAAGTACCAAATCATCAATTAGGTAAGGGGGCAAAGAGGGTAAAGCTTCAGCATACTTCTTCCGCAGCAGCGCCTTCTTCAGCAGCAGCGCCTCCTTCAGCAGCACCTTCTTCAGCAGCAGCACCTTCTTCGGCGTCGGCGGCTGCGTCCTGAACAGTACATTAAGTAAGAACAATATTCGGAATGCCACAAGTGCCTTTACCTGTTCAGCAGCGACGCCCACTTTCAGCCTCAGCAGCGCCTCTTCAGTGTCAGCTAGCTTCGTCAACGGCGTCCGCCGCCTCATCCTCGACAGCGGCAGCATCGTTTGCGACACCATCATCACCGTCAGCATTGGCAGCAATGTCTTCTTTTAGCTTCTGGAGAGCAACGTTGTCTTTGTTGGCTATCGCGTCTTTCTACATGAACTGCTCGTATAAATGACAAATAGAATAAAGGAGATGAGCTTACAGCAGCGGCGATCTGCTCAGGAGTCAATTGAATGACACCCAATTTCTTTCCAGGAAGCTCGACAGCGGCTCCAGGACCAGCTTGAGCACCGGAAGCCTGTTGGTTCAAAGCAACGGCCTGACCACGACGGACTGGTGCAGCATGAAGAAGAGGCAGCGAGAATGGTAGCGGTAAGAACGAAGTGTTTGAACTGCATGATTGTCGTTGTTGTGAAAAAGAATGAGACCGAGCTCGTTCAAGTAGTTTGGATCGAAAGGAAAGATGGAAGTTAAAATGAAAAGGACAGGAAAGAAGGAACCGGTCGACGGTGGTGGACTGAAGACGAAGAGGAAAGGAAGGAAGGTCTGGTAAGTGGCTGAGCACTGTAGGAAGCAGTTGTAGGGGTTTATTCTACTGCTTATATGGCAAAAAAAAGCAGTTCTTCTTTTTTCCCAAGCATTGGGGTATCACGGAAAGCGCCACCAGCACCAATGGAAGTTCCAATTCCCTGGCTCGAGGACTCAAACAGATGTGAGGAATAGAAAAGGTTGCTAAATGGAGACGTGGAAAGTCTTGGCAGTGATAATGATTGGGGTTGAAACGATTTACCTTGGGGCCGTCCCGTTGTGAAGCAGGCGGCATGTTCGGACTGGGGACATCGGAAAGAAATTACACCAAACGATGAGGTAAATATCCTGGTAAACCCAAATGACAGGAACACGGAGCGCTTACGATGCGAAAAGCAGGTCTCGGATCGAGTCCAACCTTCTGCCAAGCAAAACTTTGCTAACCCCACGCACGACTCCGAAATTTCATCTGAAGAACAGACGAAGAGAAAGCGAGAACGAAGCCAGGTCCGTTATTACGCGTGTGAAAATGCTTCGAGTCAGCGACTTATTATGGATGCACCCATGGTGACGAAAGCTCTAAACCATGATGAAGCAGGAGGTGCATTGGTTCGGATTTAAGCGCCCTATCATACCTTGTCCTCTTTCACAACATACATAATCAGAGGTTCGACATTTGTTCTTGTATTCAAAAATTTACGGCGAGTTTTCCACTCGCAGAAGAGAAATGGAAGATCACCAAAGCCTAAGTACAACGATTGGCTCAGAACACCTCACCAGAAATAGTCTGTTAGCCCCGAACCCAACGGTTTGGATACCTTCAATACAGTTCCTTAGCAGTCCGACACCACTCTGTACTAAGTGAAACTGGCCTAGAGACTTGCTGATTAGGGTCTATCAGAAAGTTGCCCATCCCAAAGCGGGCCCTTACTTCGACATGAATCGTGTTTTCTTGGAAACGCATGTCGACGCACATATTCTGCCAATAGACTTGCTGTACTTCAGAGGGCATGTCTTCCGCCCGACGGTAGCCGGTAGAATCAAAGCTCAGTGTATGTTGATGTCAACATCTCGGGTAGTTGCCCACCAGCACCCCAGGTGGGTCAATACGGATCTCACTTGAGCAATCCTAACCGTGAGAACTGTAGTAAAACAGATCACTATTGATACGGGATAATCAAAGTTAATAGCTGATCTCATAGTGAGTATTCATCAAAGTACTCGTAAGTCCACAGATACGCACGTAGCATCCATCCAGGATAAATCCCTCCCATAGTAGATCTGATCCTTCGTATATGCTGCTGTAATAGGTGTATAGTCTACCCTCGCAGAAGTATTGGAGCCAGCACCTGTATTTCCAAATTCGCTAAAGATGCTGCAACAGATTAAGGAGTCTATGTAACTCAACAACGTAAGTCAACAGGATTACTTACGGGGTTGCGCCGTCTGCCAGTGTTGTGTAACCTTTGGGATTGATAAGGTCCGGGAGCACACTATTCTGGAATGTAACCCGTGCGAGGACACGCCAAGGACGACCAAGATAAACTTTCTGAGTCAAAGTTGTGCTTGTGTTTCCTTTAGTAATTGTCGCGTGATCGAAGACGTATATCCCTTCGTCGGTGTCATACGTTCGAGAGTTCGCTGTAATTGCTCCAGGTCCATTCGAGGCTAAAGTGCATTCGCCGAACCATATAATAGCATTTCCATCTAGGCATTCAGCCGCATCAGCGCACGGAATTGTGGATTAAATATCTCGTACAAATGTAGTCAACGGCACCTTCGATCCAACTGTTGCTGTAATATTGATCACCTCCAATGGAGTCCGCGAAAAGAGTATCCTTCAAAAAAATTGATATCAGGGTGATTTCAAATAAAAAAGGGAAGGCCTATTGGGACCTGATATCCAGTGAGCTTGACACCATAAAACTAATATACCGGTTTCCATTAGCCCAGAACTCAAAACACAGCGAATACATTACCCCAGCACGGGTACCTCGAGCAGCGACAGCGGTAGCTTGCTTGCCAGCTCCGTACGTGTTGGCTACATTAACATTGTAGAGAGTGAAGTCAGCCTGGTGAGACCTGAGAGTCGCGCAAGCGTCGTTTCCCCCATTGTCCTAAAGATCCTACAAATCAGAAGTTACTCTTATTTTAAAATTGCACAACGGAACCTGAGCGTTGAGTTGTTTGTGATTGTGACGACATTATTCTTCCAGTTTGCAGTGCTAATCCACAATTGAATCAGTTATTTCGCTCAACGAATAGAGAGGTAAATCAAATCACTTTGTTGTCTGACCATAGATCGTGACCATCGCTTTCTCCACTAGAACCTGCTCATTGTACTAGGTGTGGCCAAAAGTCATGGCACACTCTTATGCCTGCATATCAACCGCTAAATGGCCTTAACGGACGAAACCTTCTGGGGTGCTTAACTGCATGACTTTATGCTTGAACATGATGTACTCGTAATTTCGTTGATAGAACCTCGCTGTCTAGAGAGGTGCAATTTGCTGGACGAGGTTATCCAGGCCAATACCAGCTCATTTGGCTGATAAAATTTTGAACGGCATTATTTTCCTGAAAACTAGACTAAATTCTAAGTAGAATACATGTCTTATATTTGAGATAAAGTGCCATTGTTGTTGAGATATCGAGCGACCAAAGTCACTGATTTGGCCCTGTGGGCGCTAATGTGCCATGACTTTTGGCCACACCAAGTATGTCCCAGCGTAAATGAAAATTTTGCCTCCTGTGCTAGGGAGTGCGTCGACGGCTCCTTGTACAGTCCTAGGCCGAGAAATATTAAAAGACGTTGAGAGGTATTAGAGCGTGGAGATATTTGTACGCGTATTCCCCAGTTTGGGTTCCAGAACCTCGAACTACAAGGGAACCAGGAGGAGGTGTTAATCTATCTGCCGCGAAGCAGGGAGGCAGCCGAAGAAGCGTTGCAAGTAAGATGAAGAAAAGCATGGTTGCGGCAGCCCAAAATCTCAGGACTTAAGAGTATTTGACCCCGGGGAAATTCATTTTCTTCGAGGCTTCGGGACGGTCAATGATGGCAATTTTCCTCTTGGATTCGGCGTCCCTCCCGCAGGCGTTCGGTATCATTTGACCAGAAATTTGAGCCTCGGGTGGTGAATACTTCACATTTTCAGACATCCAAACTATGCAAATATACAAAAATAAAAATAAAATATGGGACTACAGCAGTATCTGACAACCATTTGCGAGTGCTGAAAGGTGTTGCAAAAGTAATGGCTAATCCCCGGCCGAATCAATGAATTTACCGACGGTGTCTTGTCAAAATGCAAGTCACAAGCCAACTAGAATAGGGAATTTTAGAGACATGCGATCTAATGGGAGATTTAAAATGCCACCCTCATTGCCGGAAGAAGGAAAGGTCAGCTCATCGACGACACCAGTGCTAAGATCATCATTGGTTTCTCGACTTTCGCATAATCCGACCGTTGAATTACGTTTTAACGCCCGTTGGACCATTAACCCATCCGATACTTACTCGTAGAAAACCCACTCGAACAACTCCCCGAAGCTCGAACCCCTGAGGCTAGCTCTAATTCTCAGATTTCAAGTCATAAAACTGTCAGCACATAGAGAACGAAGGTAAGCGGAGTGCAGTAGAGCTGGCACCTATCATTCATTCATCTCGGTTTTAGTAATCCTATGTTGCACTTACATAGTGTAGCATTCCGACTCATGATGTTCGTGGAGGCATGCTCTCGCCATGGTGGAGCAGAATCGGCTCAATGTGCCACTGCTGTCACTGCAAGGCGCATGGAGGGAGGCCCGAAGTGCCTGCCTAAATCAGATGAGCCGTA